>CAEFZX010017491.1:0-108996 GCA_903066825.1 Alfaro cultratus
GTGTGTGTGTGTGTGTGTGTGTGTGTGTGTGTGTGTGTGTGTGTGTGTGTGTGTGTGTGTGTGTGTGTGTGTGTGCAAAGAGATCTGCCGCGATTTCCTGCTTCGGGTTTCCCTTTAAAAGGGGGCAAGGCTCATTGCTGGGAATTCACGTCATTTCGCCGTTTTACACACATCCAGATCAATGAGAGAGAGACACAGAGAGAAAGAGAGAGAGAGAGCGAGAGAGGAGGAGGGGTGTGTGTGTGTTTCTCTCTCTTCCAGGAAGGGATTATTAACCAGCGCGGTGCCGACATGTGAAAGAAAACACACGAAAAGACAAAAGAAGTTTTCACACCGACAACAGCCGCGCCATGGACTGGGCCAGCAGGTAAAGAAGACCAGGGGGAAACACAAGCAGAAGAAGCGCGGGGCTACAGGAGAACAAACAACTTCTTCCATAGTGACGAGACGAGCGCTCGGTATGCCACTCCTGCCGCTGCAGCTGTTCGGGCTTCTGTGAAGGAAAGTGACCGACACACACACAGAGAAGAGAGAGAGAGAGTCAGAGAGAGGGAGAGGAAGCACGACGGAAAAGTGGAAGGAGAGGGAGAGAAGTTGTCGGGAAGATAATGTCTGAATCCTCCTCCTCCTCTGCTGCTGCGAACAAGGTAACGCCGTCCGCCGGGCTAACCGAGCTCCTCTCCTCCAGCAGGAACACTGTCCGCAAACAAGAGAGAGAAGCTCGCGCGCTGCGGACGCACGCTTCTGTTTTGTTGCTCATCTGTTGCTCGCGGCTCGCTCCACGCGCTCGGCTCAGCTCAGCTCGGCTCGCGCTCATGATGATGGTATCGATGGGAAGAAGAGGGTCGTGACGGTCGGGAACAGTTTAATTTCAAACAAGGGGGCGTAAAGGACCGCGCGAGAGCATGAACACACAAACAAACAGAGCTTCGTCAGAGTAAGAGCCGACTGAACTCACTTTACTAACACTGCTGTTAAACCTCAATTAATGCGACTTTAGCCTGTATGAAAGTGGGGATTTTACATTTCGAAAGCAACAGCTTGATCTGAAATAGCATTAAAAATGACTGCAAAAAATCATAACTGAGTTTAAGGTTAAAAATAGTTGTTACAGTGTTTTAAAAGCTCTAGAGGTCAGATTTTTAACCAAGACGTGTTAAAACATGCAACTCAAAGTTGCACATTTTTTTCACCTCTTGCCCTGAAACTGTCTGACCTCCTTTTTATGAGTTAGAGTAAATGCCAGTTTATTGACTTGTAATAGCCTCTTTATTATTACGTTTGTTTGCATTTATTATTATTATTATCATAATTGACACATTTTGAACAATTTCTGATGGAGCTGTGACTAATCAGGCCCCAAATCAACATATTTCTGCTTTGTAGGTCACAATTTATTCCAATTTCTGCTCATCTCTAGACTTTATACTATCATAATGTAATTTAAAAAATAATCAAATGATATTCTGGGTATATTTGATTTCATTTATAATGCAATTTTTCTTGAAAGTTCAATACAGTATAGAAAGTAAAACACTGATTTTGAGGGGATGACATGGCCAGGAGCATAATTACTAATCAAGCGAATTGAGGCAACTGCATAAAGTACCTACTAGAAATAACTAGCTACATAAGTGACACACAGCAGGCATATGAAACGACTAATCTTAGTCCAAATGTTTATTTGGTTTTGGAATGAGCCAGAACGATTTATTTATAAAGCATAATGATAGCCATTTGTGCTAAGAGAATCACCAAAAAGCAGAACAGATTGAGATGAATTTCCTTTGATGTGCTCTGCAGGTTGAATACTAAAACCAAAACCAAAGGAAATTTGTTTTCTTTATGTATTGAACATATCAAAACTGAGAACTCCCACTCTTGTAAGTCTATAAATTCATCGGCCAACAGCATAAACTTTGATGCATGTTTATAAGTTTTTAACTACAAAGGTGCACTGTTTGTATCAGCGCTTCCTGGTCTATAAAATCCTGAAGAAAACAAGAATGAGAAAGGCAACAGATAAGGCCCGATATTAATGTTTTTTTTAAAATAATCAATTGTGACTTTTAATACTCTGTTCACCATCAGCTGAACACCATTTGGTGTGAAGTGGCTGGTCAGGCAGGACATTTGAAATTCTTTATTTAGGTCTTCTAGAAACCCAGAAAGCGGTCCTAAGTGGGAGATGTAGAGCCAGAAATACCAAGGTGTTGTCAGTGTAAAATGTCTGGAGGCAGTGCGAGCTTCTCCGTGACCGACAGCGAGTGATGTTGCCCTGTTTGTGTGGGATGCTCATTACTGAGTCTGATAAGCGTTTGACCCTAAGAAGTTCCACCTCCGGCAGCTGGAGAGAAGACGGCTGTCCAGCTTCCCTTCCCTCCCCCACCGTTCACCTTCTCACTACGGCTCTGCTCCATCACAGGTCACCTTCCCTTTGACTCCATCACACGACCCAGTCTTAACCGAGCCAATCGTAGCCGCATGAAGACTCCGGGAAGTGAATTTTTAGACAAGCGGCGAGATGGGCCTTTCCTTTCCAACAGGAGGAAATAGGGGAATGAGAGATTATTGCTTGGCTTCCACAGGAAATTCCTGGTACATGCTGTTGGTATGTAAAGCCTGTCAGCGGCTGGATAGTGACAGGAGGCTGGAACCCAAAGGCAAAGGTTCAAATATGTGTGGAATATGTCTTTAGTCAAAAGAGGGGAAGCTAATGAATGATGGACTTCTTTTTTTAATCAGGACTATTAAACGGCAACGACCCCCCCCAGAGATATAATAGGTGACAGAAATTGTTTGTTGTTTGCCAGATAGATTGTGATAAACTAAGGTTTTATGAGAAAAAAAGCTAAGAAAGGAAACGTCCTATTACTTTTCAAAAACCTGCAATAATTTATCTAGCAAAACCTAAAACGTCCAAGACGGATTCACCAATTAAACAGCCAGTTATTAAAATCAGACAGTTTTCTCTCGACTGGCTCTGACCGATAATTGGTAGCTCAGATTGAACTTTTTTCCCACCCTATTCAGTAAATGCATCACAGCTGAAAACTTTTAAAGTCTGAACTTGCGTTGGGTATCTGTACTTGATCAGCTTCTACAGACTGAGTACATTAAAGATCCATACGCAGCAAACTTCCAATTGATACAATTAATTTTCACCATGATTCACTCCTGATCAACATCTTCTTTTGTTTGAATGTGACACAGTGAATGAACAAACGAATTAAAATCTCCAGCTTTCCTCTAGGTCTGACATTCGAATTTCAATTTTATTTTACATCCCTTTTTTTCTGGCTTCAACACATTAAACATTTTCTGCAGGTTATTTTATGCAGGTAAGACCTGAGATTACAAAACGATCCTCACTCATGCACCAACTATTTTACTAAAAGATAGTTAGTGTTGTAATTGCCTTGGTGGTATGTGGAGAATCTGCTGTGCAATAGAAACCTTTATCTGTCTTTAATCTCTCAAGAAGTTACCAGCTTTCTACTTGCTCATAAATGTTAAACTTAACTTAGTGACAGTCATAGAATGCAAAGTCTGGTAGCAACCACCATGTCAATTAAATAGCTGATCAGAGGTGATACTTTATAAACAGGGACTGAAATAATCCCAAAATATTAGCAGAATATCAATATAAATACTACGCCTGAATCTTTTGAAACTGTGCTTAGCGCATAACGATCTATTTTGATATTTCAATCACTAAATATGCCTTAATATGCATTATACGCACAGTGGAAACCACCTCTATATCATATCTAGAGTCTTCCTTTTTTATGGTCTTGGGGGAACAGCCAATCAGCACCAAGGAAAGTGAATGCACCTTATAGATTGGCTGCTTTGCAAACGGTAACCAAAGGCGTATCAAATAGCATTTTTGCAGTTATTCTAGCTTCGTAAGATACATTTTATTTTGAATTTTTTAGACATGCCCTACAAAAAAAAAACAGTTGACAGGCAACCTTTGTGTGAATAATTTGGAGTCACATGCAAAATATCAATACCAATGTTTCTCAGTCCCTACAAATCGACTAATTTACTCATTCCTAATGTAAACGACTCAACAAATGGCATGCGCAAAGTAAAACAAAGCTTATTCAAATGAGTTTGCATGTGTTAAATTCGAATCAGCTCATTGGATGTTAAAAAAGCACATTGGTATTGGTTGATAAAAGTTTGACCCATGCATCTTCAGTCTCACTGCCTTGTTAAATGATCATGCTTTGAAAAATTGAATAAAACTGAGTGTATGTTATGAAACTCACTAGATTAATTTGCTAGTTGATATGAAATCAAGGTGAACTTTGCTCTGTTTTCTTTTTTTTTTTGGCTTCCTGGAGAAGCTCTAGGAAGCTGTCAGTGTGCCTCGTTGGACACTGAAGTTTGGCTATTTCACACAATATTTAACTCGTTCAAACAATGTAAGAGCCTCCTGGCAATAAGTTACCCTTAAACTACTGAAATGTCAACATTTTTGACATTTCTTGTGACGATTTCAACAGATTTTTTATTTTTTTTTGGAAGTGTTTAACCTGAAGTTAAATCGAAGTTTATTGTGTTTGCTCCTGAGAGTCTAAAGTTCAATCTTGCCCGACGGTGCGCAACCTCTGTGTCCTGCATAGCAACACATGTGCTGAAGCATGTGTGGCATTCTGTGTCCTAAAGCCTCCAGAAAGCCAGTTCATGACTCAACAGGGCAGTGTAGCGGTTTATTAACGCTGCATTTTCCTCTGGCTGCAGCGGTTGCTGTGGGAGTACAGCGAGGTGAGCCGAGGCGGGCAGGCGGCTTGGCGGGGCGGCTGTTTGGGTTCAGGGCCGGTGCATCTCTCGGAGCTTTGTGAGCCATGCTTTGTGTCTCTGTGTCTATTCATAGCAGGAGAGGAGCTCTTTCAGTCCTTCCGCGAACCTGCTGCCAAACTCCACTTCCTCCCCCGTCCATGCTCCCGCCGCGAGGCCAGCCAGCCGAATGGAGGACGAGCCTGCCAGGCTGCCTGCACACCTGCGTGAGTCATAAAAAAAACACACACACACACACACACTTGCAAAACACACAGATGACCGGTGACTCTCCCACACATGTATCGATCGCTCGGTCATCTGAACAGGACAGATGGGCAGTTTCCCCACCTCATCTCCCTCTTTCGGCTTTTCATCGCTTGGCCTATGTAGTGATCCTTTAAATCGGTTTATTTTCCTTTTCAGACACAAGAATCAGTTCATATGTGTGGGTGGGATTCTCCTGTTGACACAGTTTGAACTTCTGGAGATTGCAACGTCACGGAGAAGCAAACAAACCGCTATTAATTCAAAATACTACAGAATATAACCCATCATTTCCAGTCAGTCCATTATCACAGCTCAGGTCAAACTTTTGAACCTGAACTGATGCACCTACTGCACCGGAAAAAGCAACTGTACCTGCGTTTCCATTGACCGCAGCATTTCGCAAATTGGAATTACAAAAATAAATTTGCTCAATGGAAACATCCCAACTTAGAAAAAAATCACTTTTTGATAGAAAGTTTTGGTGCTAGGATGTGTTAGCACCAAAACTAACACATTGTAATTAGTGTATTTCACAAAAAAGCTATGGAAACACTTTTTTCACATCACACAAGTCAAATGATCAACAGCTGGATGTTACAGCTGGCGGAAAAGATGAAGACGACAGGAAGTGGTGCAAGGATGATGGTGCAGCATGTTTGGTTTTTTTTTAATGACTCGCATGAACAGACTTATTCCTATGTGATTTTAAACATGTTTCTTAATGAATAGAAACACCACAATTGTGAAATTGTGTTTTTCCTACATTAGCGGAATATCAACAAAGTTTTACACTCACTTGTAATGGAAACGCGTCCATTCAGGAAATATAGAACTGATGGAAACGGAGCTCAGAAAGAATGTAGAATTTAGACGTAGAGAGGGAAGACACTGCTGGAGGAGGGGAGCAGGAGGCTGACAGCTTGTGGAGGCGGAAGAACGTGTGGTACTCACATTAATCTTTGTTTCATGTTTTAGCTCAGCCCATTCATTACAGAAAATCTTTATTTCCCCCCTTCTTCTAAGTCTCGAATTAGAGATGTCCTTGATTGGTGTGGTATGTACCAACAAAATGACTCCATCTGTTTGAGAAACTGCAGTAACAATGACTGGTGCAAGTGGAAAGACGAGAGGCAATGCTGTGGAATAGAATGAAGTTGGATCAATCTCACATTATTCCATTGTTTCTAAATAGATCAGGTTCACAACAGCTGAAGACCAGCAGAGCTTCTCGAAGCCCATCAATATAGAAGCTTGGAAAAGTAGAACATAATTTGTCTCCAAAAATGCTTCTTGTTGGCCTTTTTGAAACTAATTTGAAGTGAATTTCCAGTTGCAGATGCAAAACTTCAGACAACAAAGCATTGCTTAAACACAAATATGTAATATGCTAACATTGTTTAGTTAGGGAGACCAGAAAAACCACTGGAGTCAGCATCTTAAACTTTACAGAAGTTTAAATGTCTCACATAAACAAATGTGCGCAAATCATTGTTGGTATTCCACTAAGGACAAACACTATTTCACAATTAAAACCCGATTATAATCACATGCAAACTAGTTTGTTCAAATGAGAAGTCATTAAAGAAGATGAGGTGTCAATGTCATGTCATAATCAGGCCACGCATTGTCACCGAAGGATTGTGTCCTTCTAGTGGGGATGAAGGCATTTCTCGAAGCAGTGCTGTGTAAACCAGGGACTTTTTTTCTGGAAACGATAAACATAAGAAAGCTTTGAGAAAACGTCTGTTTTGATGTGGCACAGACGGTCAGTTTGTTAGTTTACTAGAGAGCTCCTTTGATTTTCGGATCATCCATTGTTTGACGTTTTACTGGGAGCCTAAATTGGTGTGAACTGCTGAGAGGAACTTTGTTTCTACTGGTTCCTGTGAACACCTAGAAGGGAGTGACCGCTTACTCTTCGGCCAGAACCAATAAATACCAACTGCAGCTTTTAAATGTTCCTTAATTGGTTGCATTGAACGTTGCAACGGCAGAATGTTTATTTTGCAGCTCGGTTTTGGCTGCTCATGGTCATTCATCATCTCTCACCCAATCAAATGGGAGGCGAGGCTGGAGCGGGGCCAGCAGATAATCCAACCGTTCAAAGAGTAATCCAGACCCGCCGGATCGGTGCACCTGTCAATGTTTAACCCGCGTGTTTATTTATTTTTTCTCACAAGTGTGCAGTTCAGGGCTTTCTGAGGGGCGTTAGGCTGGCTGAAGCTGGATGAGACGAACAGGAAACTCCCTCAGCGCACTTCCTCTTTTGCATTGTTGCAGAAAAAGGAAGAACGCTCAACAGGTCCGCGTTGGGCTTCCTGCCGCGCGAGCCGTCGGGTCAGTTCACATCCGCAGACATGTGGAAGTTCCACTTTGTTTTTTAGTCATGTGTCAAATAAAAGCTCTTGGCGCACTTCGCCTCCAGGCCGGAAAAACGTCCCTTCTTTCATTGTTTGGTTTGAGGCTTCTGCTGGCGGGGGATCCCTTCTCCTCGCTCGAACAGAAGGCGACTTGTCTCGGCCGTAGCCGATCCAAAAACACCTCTGCTTGTCCTTTCTCCAGTTTTCTGTGCAAACAGCACATGCTGGAAAACAAGCTGCCCATTAACCCCCCACACTCTGAGTGAGAGAATATATCCTGAGGGGAGGCCGGGGCGGAGGGAAGGAAAGAAAAAAAAAAAAAATGAAGATGAGGAGGGGGAGTGGGGTGAAAAAAAAGACAGAAAGAAAAAGAATGAGGGAGGAAATTGCAGTGTGGGCAGAAATCCGTCTTCTCCATTTCCTGGGGAGGAAGTGGATTAGATCGGAGAGAGTTGCAGCCTGCTCCTCACACTGAAGAATGCTACCAGGCTTGATTTTTAACCCTCTCAGTCACACTTCTCTGGAACGCTGCAAAGGTGCATTCAGAAAGACTCTCCTTCTCTAACAAACTAAAAACAAATGGCCACAGTATATATGGTCAAGGATGCAGTGTGTTCACTTTTTAGGTTATGAATTAATTATAACATATTTTTATCTAAGAAAGTTTCTAACAAAGAGATTTCAAAATGACATCCCATCCTACCTAACCAAGGTTTGATGATTGTCCTAGTAACGACGTCAAACCTATCTAAAAATCAATATTTTCAGCCAGTATTGACGTTTTATGCTTGCCTACGGTAAATTCGGGCCACTGCTGAGTGATTTGGCTGGTATTCACACTGCATGATAAAATGCCACAGAATCACTAGCCTGGTAAAACCCAGACCCTGGTTCTACACTTTGCTTTGTGCAGAAGGCCTTCACCTTCAGCTATTGAGAAATGACTGCTTCCTGTGGATGTAGCCTCTGTTGAAGCCCAATCGCCACAATGTACGTAACGAGCCAGCTCAGTGGTAAAGGAAGCTAACAGAAGCTAACAGCAAATGCGTACACCGTAAAAAGCTAACATTAAGCCAAGCCCCTTCCTTTGCTATTAGCAGAGCCAACTGGAAAATCAGACTTGTACATGTAAAGTTGAGCAATAACATCGTTGCCAGCAATAAAATATCTTAAACATTCCTCTTTCTCTAACTTTTACTGCTCAGTATTTGGAAGCGTAGCCAAAACCGGCTGAATGGCTTCGTTCACTTCCTCTGCTGCCATTGTTAAAACTACAGGCGGACTACAATTCTAAAACGGCGCAGCAAATCAACGTCATCGTTCACAACTGTTTGCTGATTGACCTGGTTGAAATGCAACTGGAGAAATCCAGCTCAATGGAAGAAGTCCCAGACGGACCAGTGAAGGGATATGAGAATTGAGCGGGATTGCCTTGGAAAGCAATGACCTGTCCTCATAATCAAAGTACCTGCAGAAAATTTGCAAACAAAATGCTTAGATTGCTTTTATTTGACAAAGAATCCCCACTGTATTCTTTTTTCTGCTCCTCAAATAATTCACATTCAGAAGCACTTTATTGATGCCAAAGGGAAATTAAATGTTGTAACTCATATCAATTCAAATTCTTCAGCGTCATTGTAGATAGTGATGGATGTTGTTAATACTGATAATTACAGGCGTATTCTCACTATCCATAGCATTTATTGACTTCCCGCCTTTTTCATGACTGGAATTATTTCCATACAGCCAAGTTTATCTTTGCTGTAACCAGGACAATAAAGCAGTAGCCTTCCTTCAGCCAGCTGAGCAGCAATGTGCAGCCTTTCAGTACAGACCGGGAAACTGAAAAGGTCAGGAATGGAAAATTGACTTTTCACATTGTGCGATAAGATGGATATCAAAATCTACAAAGGCTATAGAGGAGCTGAAGACCTGGATTTTTCTAAAATCCAGAATAAATATTAGGAACTCATGATAACTGACTTTGAATCAAATCATGAGCCCAAAATTCAGAATCGAATTGTGAGATAGTAAAAGATTCCCACCCCTACTAGAAACCGTAAGGTAATTTGTCCCACGTAATATAATTTGTCTTCTAAAAGATTCCTCACGCAAACTGATCAGCTGAATTTGTCAGGTTCTAATTCGGTCGCGAACTGGGTTTGTTGGTCAATGCGGCGTCATGGGCCACGAGTGAGTTGCGTTTAGTTAAAAAAATAAATAAACAAAGAAGCAGATTAATTATTTAAAGACCTGCGTCACTGAGTGATGCTCCCGATGCACAATAAACACGGAATGCAAAAAGAGCAGCGGCTGTCGGAAGGGAAAAATCTTCCAGAATTGTTAAAAAAATAAAAAATCTATGTCCATGGAAACAAGGCTAGTTTCCTTGGTTTTTGTGTGCGTGTGTGCGTGTGTGAGCTCACAGCTGGGTTTGCACTGTGCATGCTTGTATGCGTGGGTGGATGAGTGTGAGTGAATCTTGTGTCTTTGTGGAAAGCTTGCCAGAGGTAGTGTAGGTGTAGACTGTATGCATGCCCCACCACCTCCTCAGCTTCCTTTGGCCGCTGTTTCTTTATGGTCTATTAGCCGTTTTACTGTGGGGGAGCTGGTGTAAAAGAAGTGTGTGTGTGTGTGTGTCGTGTTTGTTGGGTCTTTCTGAGGGGAAATTTCCGGCCCCTGGAAGCAGCTCTGTCCTCAGGAATTTCCTGAGTGGGCAGACGTTGCTTCCTGAATAAATGTTGTTGTTGGTATGTGCATGTGTGTTAATCTGAGCGTGCGTGTGTGTATTGTAACTTTTTTTTTTTCTCCTGTGAAAGGGAAACTGTTCTCACACAGGCTAACGAAGCTGAGCGCAGCCCCCTTCTCTTCCTGTTCGCGACACACTCCACATGGCGCTTCTGACGTGGGGGTGGTGGGCTTGCTGTTCTCATAACATCACAAAGCACACACACACACACACACCCGCAGCCATGCACACAAGCATCTATGGTGCGGTGATTTTACGCTTTTATAGGAAATGCAACTAAAGCTGCAATAAGTGGAAATTCTCTTCCTGTTGTTAAACGTCGTTTAATAGAATTCCTTCCATATGCTTCCCAGACACTTTGGATCTTGTGGCTCTTCCCTGCCACATTGGAAGTAATGTGTTTTTGTTTGTTTGGATTGAGGAAAAAGACGAGATGAACAGACCACCCAGTCATTTATTCAGCAAAAGACTTCAAGGACATTTCCAGCACCCAAAAAAAGATTTTGACACTTTGAAGAGTGGAAACCATCAAAACCAGCCTAAGGACTGACATTCTGCGTCTCGGCTTTCATTTCCTCATCAGACTGGATTTCCCACAGTTCGGCTTGGCAGGAACCTTTTAGTTGGACTTGCTTCAGGGTCCAAACTGAAAACGTTTTCTGTTCGTAAATGAAATTTAGCAAAGTTTGCATGATCATTCATGAGCACTGGGCATGCCTGTGCTGGTGCGAACAGAAGTTGATTCTCGGAAGAAAATACCAGATAGCAACATCAAAAGTGGAAAGTAAGACAAGGAGAGGAGCAAAATGGGGAGTGAGGTTGAATTCTCAAAGACAAAAACATGAGTACAAGGTATAATACAAGATATTATACTAATATATATATATAATTAGTTACATTATATATGTATAATACTATATAATGTATATTATGTATAATATTGATATATATATAATTTGTATGACACTAATTATTTTTTACTTCATTTATTTTTTTTTTTACTTTATTATTTACTTATTTTTTACATTTTTTTCTGGAACAAGCAACATTTCCCTTCTTTGGGGATTAATAAAGTGTTATTATCTATTACTTTATATAATAGAATTAGCATACTTGATTAAGATGATTAAAATTCAAGGAAACATCAGCACAAGGAAGAATAGCACATTTTTGATGCTTGAATAATTAAAAAAAAACTAAAGATAAAAACATATGTGCCTCTGAAACCTAATAAATGTGAGAAGCTAATAAATGTAGCAGGAGTGGACAATGTAAGGATGTTGGCTCGTGAAAGATTAGTCACTTCAAGATCATGAGTCATTTCGTTTGACAAGCTGTTGCAGTTTTAACATAAAACTAACACTATTATAATAATATAAAAATAATTTAGAAATGCGTTCAATAGAAAAATCTGCTAACAGGTGAATCTGCAAATATTTTTCAATTTAGGCAGGAATCTAATGTAATCTAACACAGAAGGCATTTTGTGTTTGTTTACCACAACTACTACTACTAATGTTAATAATACATAAAATAATCATATAGAAAAACCAGTTTGGGCTCAATTCAGGTCTTAAATATGTGCTTCATGATAAAATTATATTGTACATTTATATTGTGAATATACTGGCAAAAGAAATATCATTTACCTCCGCCGTATTTTCCCAGCCTTAGCATAGAATGATTTCTGTACATGGAATTTGCTCAGACTTAAAGTCTTCAGGATAAACGGAGACTATATTTCTGACAAATGTAGCTACATGTCAGTTCTTAGTGACAGACAGCTTTAACAAATACTTGTCAAGTTGGTGAACTGCAAACAGCATGCTGATTTGGTTGAATATAAATCATCAGTGTGCAAACAAACATTTTAGAAACCTTTGGTACGCCGTTGTACCAGTAAGCGACGCATGGCTAGTCCTGGCATAGGCTAATGTAGCTTTTAAAGCAGAAAACATCAAATGTGACTTTATGTGGAATTAACGTAGCAACCCGATAGAACTTTAGTTTACCTAAAGTTTGACAATAATGTACAGCTGAGGATTAGCACTGAAATCACAATGCAGTTTGCCCCTGGGACATGACAGAGAAGATGGTTAAACGATTTGTAACCTTCAAAGGAATTACAGAAAACATTCCTCTTTGATTTCATAAAGATTGCACTTTGCTTGGCGAAATTGGCAACCCTATTAAACTGACATTGATACAAACCGATTACATTCTTAAGTTTAGCTTCACAGAGACTTTATTTTGGACAGTTGAGGACACCAAGTTGATAAGTCTTTGTTGAAGCCGTCTGCGTCGCTAAGAGTCGAGGTGGAGTTACATTTCTCAGAAATACAGACCGACTATCCCAGAAGCTCTGAGTCATAGCCTGACATTTCAGAATACATTGGACATTTCTTTGACTTTCAGTGTTTTGTTTCAGTATTCCACGATTACAACAGAATATGTTCATGCTTCTGGCATTTTATGAAAGCTTTCCACAAAAAAAACAACATACCTGGAAAGAGAATATGTTATTACAGAAAAGCAGATAGGAGAGTTTTAGGGTTCGTTCACACCAGCCCTGTTTGGTTAGTTTTAATTAAACTTTAGTTTGTTTGCCTGTAAAGTTCGGTTCGTTTGGGGAAGTGTGAATGCGCAAGCGAACTCTGATGTGGAACAAAAAAGCGAACTCTGGTCTGCCTTAAAATCTACGTCTCTGTTTGGTTGGAATGAATTCTGATGCAATTCGAATACCTGAGTTAACACCAAGTGGACCGAAGACCGCTCCAAAAGCAGGAAGCGGACTATAGCACAGGGCATTCTGGGTAAATCCAACCAAAATCAATCATACAAGTCTCTTGCCAGAGGGAGAAATGACTCATTGCCTTTTGCAAAGGCAAAAGAGAAAACCTACAACCGCTAAAATCTTGATGCCACTCCATATTTGTTTAGATTTTGTGAAGAAGGAAGTTGCGTTTGGTGTCTTCTTCAGAGTTTTTGGTGCAGCACCATCACAAGCGAGCAGGGGAACAGGACTTTTGAAGAGTTAGATTTGTTTGATGCAGTGCAGTGTGAAAGTGAACCATGCCAGCTGAAAATGTAACAAATGTTACAAATTTGCTCCCCCAATAGATCGCTGCTTAGAGGAACAGGAGATAAAACCAAGCGGTTCTTTCCAAGAAACCGTTGTTTTATATCACCAATATGCATCCAAAGTCATTTCCATATTAGTTAAATTGTTACATTTGATACAAACTGTATTGATGTTTTGCCAACAGCAGGTTTTATTTTATGCCTAGATGCATATTTGCATATTTGCATTAGATAAGATCAATGTAAGCATTACCCTACTTTAAATACTAACTGCCCATTGTTCACCTGAAGAGCAGTATCAAATGACCTGTGCACAGGTGTGTTGGTTGCTTCAAGACAACCTTTGGTTACCAGCCTCCTTTGAAGTTGCTGCATTTCCAAAAAAAAAAAAAAAAGAAATTAAGCGGGAGAGGGGAAAAAAATTGGCTTCCAAAGAAAAAAGGAGAGTGGCAGTTGGCACTGGATTCAGGAAACAACCGTACAAGAGTCGGCTTGCTCCCACTCTCAACAGCTTACTATCAAAAACAGGTCGCGCTACTTCCTGGCCATAAAAGTTCGGTGTGATTGATGAGCTGCTTTATGTTTGTTTTGACTGGATGGAGTCCAGTTTAGCCGGACGGGGACAAGCACGTGCATGCCGGTGGAGGAAACACAGGATGTGAGGGGAGCGGGTACTTTTGATTGAAAAGTAAAAGTGTGTGTGTGTGTGGACGGGGATTTTTCCCTGCCACACCCACCTGACAGGGAATTAATGCGCAGGGAAGGGAAGATGAATGCTAAGTACATGCTAAAGTTAGGAAATGTGCAACTCTCATCCCCTCATGTTCCTGAGTCAGGGTGTTAGTGGGTCACCTCCTTTCTCCCTCCTTCTCTGTCTGAAGAAAGAAAAGCCTTTTCTCGATGGAGATAGTGAAACTTATTTCCGCCTACTTCTGGGCTGCGAGAAATGGAGTAATATTTACTCAAGAGGCGGGTGACTAAGTAACTTTGAATTTTCTCAGTTTGGATATTATTCATCCAGGTCAGGATAAGGAGAAATTCTCAGCCTGAGATGGATATGTATCGGCTATGTGTGTGTTTATCAAGACCTGGAGTCTGGGGTTTTAAAGTAATATCTGATCTGACTTTCACATCCCGTTAATCTGTGATTTAGTTCCAGTTTCACACGTTAGAAAAGGAAATGGAACCCGGAACAATAGGATGCACCTGCATGACTCGACAAACAATGCTTGGAAAACTTTACCTGTTTTCCGAGCAATGTACTGTACAATGTACAGCATCAGAACAGCTACAAAGGAATGCTAGCTTAATACGAACTTAAACGTAATCTTTTTGTGGCTGATCCTACAGAACCCGTCTGGTGACATGACAGGGAAAAAAAGCTATTGCTGCCACAACTTGGGGTAAAAAAAACAAACAAAAAAAACCCCACTTATTTATTTCAAAATATTCAGTTTTCAACAGGAATACGAAGCATCGCCATGACAGGAACAAACTATAGCCCAATTAGTCCAGAACATTAGGTATTCATGTATGAAGTGACCAAATCTACAAATGTATTTAAAGACCAGCACCGGTTCTTTTTGGAGGATATAGTAGAGCTAGTTTCCCAGCAATACAAATCAATTAATAATTAAATGATTGCTCATCAGTGGCAAATTATTAAAAGTATTGAAGTTCACCTTGAAGATTTCTTGTAAGGTTACAAAAACAAGCGGCAGTGGAGCGGGTGAGACTGGCGTCACGGTATTGGACGGGACCTTGCGGGGCAGAACGGACCTCATTAACTCATCTGACTGAGAGGGGAAGTTAACGGCTTCTGTACCGCAACAACGAAACAAGATACCGATGATCTCATCCTCCTCTTCCCTCCATTCATCCCAATCGCTTATGAGTTGCCTTGGCAACTTGAGAGCTGCGTGCGTGTATGTGTGTCAGCAAGCATTAGCGGGGGCCTGAGAAACCACAGAGTGAAAATTATGTGTCATCAGAGAGGATTAGGAGCCCACGGTTTAGTCGAGGGTTTGGGATCCTGCTGCTGTCGTGCTCAAGGGTTTTTTTCTTCCTCCTCCCAGAGTAAACACACACAAACACACGCATGCACACACACACACAGTCACGCAGATATGTATACAGATTCATGAACCTCTTTAATCTGAGATGTGTTCAGCAGGGAGCCTGATGAAACGGAAGTCTTGAAATTGATTTTTGTTCCTGCAACATGCAACAAATCTGGTTCAGAGTTTGTAACAGAAAACAGACAGAGCAAATTCACCATCACCAAATAGTGTGTGAATGTGCTGAATGCACGTTAGGACAGAAGGTGCTCTTCTTCCTCCTCTGTTAACTGACCATGCCATCCAATTTCCTCCCCATCAGTGGCTTTAATGTTAAGATTCCCAAAATATTTACTGTTCAGGGTTTTAAATTCGTAGTTGATTTAAAATAGACAGATTCCTGGCATCCATTACAACTTCCATACAACAAATGTAACTGAAGCACTTTGTTAACTTCATCAAATTGTCTACAAACTTTTAATTAGTTATCTATGACTTCTTGTTTCTCTATGGTGGAAATGTGACGTAACCCGGAGTCTCTTCTCGGTCATTCAGGTTTGGCAGATATGTGTTTATCTTCATAAGTCAGGAAATGGCTACAAGGGAATAAATACTCGCCCACATTTAGAGTCAGAGCAATAATTAAAAAGTTTTAAACAACCAGAGCTGTGACAAACACTGTGGAGACCCTAGTTTATCTTTCCACCACACATAGGGAGGAGGATGGTAAAGGAAAATAAAGTCTTCAAAGCTCACTGCAGCAAAGGCAAAGGGTGACACTTGGGGGTCACCAGGTCTCCAACCATTAGCATTCCAGCTGGTTGTTTGAGAGTACATTTTCTGTCCTACTGTCATGAGTATAAAGGTCTATATGCTTATGTTAGTTGAAACAACACAGTTCAGTCCAGGAACCACATTATGTTCTACACAAGAAACTCTGTGGAGAACCCAGAGGAAGGCCACATGCGTCTCCCCCATGGCACCTTACATCACCGTAGTAACCAACCCCACTTCAAAATCCTGACAAAAGACAATAAAAACACAGAAAAAAAAGAGTTCTGCCCAGATTAGTTAGTTGAAACCAAGCAAGAACTCCCAAACTGAGGCAACCCACAGTAGGGGAACACATTGCTCCCCCGTGTCCAGGCCATTTATGTGTGTCTTCTAATGCCTACTGGGACTTCAACAGAACTGTTCATTGGTTTTATCTGAAATATACAGGTGGGTGGGAAAGAAAGTCACTACGGTGGAGGATCTGTCCTCCTGTGGAGCAGCCCTGTAAACATCATCAGCTTGGGTAGCTTGTCAACTAATCAGCAATTTACCCTTAGGGATCAATAAAGCATATTCCATTCTAGAAGGCATCACATCATAAACCTTTGAAAATATCAGGATCTTTAAGTAAAGACCTGGTAGCTTTGGGTGGGAAACCAAAAATAGGTGATCTTTGGACTTGTTAGCAGAAGAATGATCTAAAACATATGACCAAGTCAACGCAGGCACAAGATCAACCTCCTACCATTAGCATTTTAGGATGCTATCACACCTGACAGTCTGGTAGACTTGGTTCCAGTGGAGACCAAAACTAGAACATGTTACATTTTCATTTGGTGCAGTTTGCTTGCTCACTGGACTGGGTAAAAACGAACCAAATCCTTTGAAGAACCTGTTCCCTCCATCACCTGTGGTGGCGCTGCACCAAGAACGACTGAAGGGAACAATGCAAAAACCTGCCTCTAAAAAAGACACTGAGCCAAACTTCCTTCTTCACGAAATATGAAAAAAAATGGACTGGCATGAAATTTAAGTGGTTGTAGGATCTTTTGTCTTTGGCAAAAGATCATGAGTCATTTCTCCTGCTAGGGCTGGACTCCCTCGTTTGTGGTGTAGTTCACTTCCTGCATCTGAAGTGCTCTACAGTCCGCTTGGCGTTCACATCTACACTAGAACTCACCAGAGTTTACTTCATGTGAACTGAATCCTATGTTTGTAGGTGGACCAGAGTTCAATCTTTTGGTCTACACCAGAGTTTATTTACACATTCACACCTCCCCAAACAAACTGGACTTTCTAGTCAAACAAACTAGAATTCAAACTAAACAGGGATAGTGGAGGGTGCTGTTTTCTATATTGTAGTGTTCATCAGGAAATTTCAGAACCAAAACTTTTATTTTTAGTGGTTATTTGTGGTTTCTGTAGCACATTTGGCCGACGCAGTTTATTCCTAAAGTTATCAGTGATGCCTGTTACTAGAAACAATCTGTTGCTTGGATTATTATAATTTCTATGCATTGAACCAATAGCTGCTCCATGAAGCAGGAAGTCTTTTGTATGTAGCATCTGTTATGGACATGTGGGCCGGCAAGACTGACAAAGAAAAAGATACTTGGTTGGTGACAAATTTAAAACCATTTCTGTTTTCATATTGGAAGCCATTCTTTCACTCCCCAACGCCATGTAGATGTTAGGATCTATGGGCACTTTATGTATATAGTAGTGTTATATATTGTTATGAAGGAACTTTTCATGAACCTGTTTTATGGTCTGATCCCCCTTGTGGACTTTGCTTACTGTGCAGATTAGATCCTAGAATAAACACAAGTTGCCCCAGAAATAAGTTAAGGAAGGAATTGGAGACTGAACATGACGTCCGGCTCCGGAAACTCGATCTGCTCTCCGGATTAGTTATCCGTTTCCCTTCCTGTGTGCCTTTCCTTCCTCTTCTTGCATATTTGTTTAGTCCTATTGCTGTTTTATCCACGCTGCCTCAATTTATTGTCTTGACGCACCATCCGCTGCTGCTCTCACCACACTTTCTTTTCTGTTTCCTCTCTTCCTTTTTTTTCCGTCTCTGTGCCGCTGTCAGTTACTGAACCTCCCTGCGCTGCTCTCTAACCCTGCCACAGGAAGTTTCCTGTGCTGAAAAGGAGCCCACGCTGGATTACTTCCTGCCAAAGAGCGTTGTGGGACACGTTTGTTTGGGCCCCCTTCTTCCTCCTCCTCCTCCTCCTCACTCCTTCTGCTCTCCTCGCTGCTTCCTCCTCCGGGCCCCGTGCAGATGGCCGAGGCCGGCAGACCGGATCTCACAGGGCTTTTGGAACAGGCGGAACGGCTCTCCGGCCCTGGAGAGAGCATACCGCAGCGGTGACCTCTTGACCTGAACTTCACTTCTGCCCGCCCCGGCTTCACCGCTCTCACAACTCGGCCACGGGAGACCAAAGTACAGCCGGTGCACGTCGTGCAGATGGCAACTAAGTTTGGGATGCATTCAGCTGAACCACAGTTGCCGTGATTCTATTTTCCAGTACAGAAATCTACAAACGCATTTTTGATGGCAAATTTGACTTGTGCTGAGCTGATTTTGTCAATAAAGCAGAAACCCAACAAGAAAATAGGATCCAACTTTTTTTCTTTTATTTGCAACCCTTGTTGTCGTGAAGCACCTTAATCCCATTTGCAGACACCTTCCTCAGACGACAGGCTGAGGGTCAGAGCTGTGCTTCGGGTAACCTCGACCCTCCCTGGCTTATCGCCAACTGAATATAGAGGACTAGAAGGAAAGGGAAGAAACAGAAATCTGACAATCTGGACAGAGTGTCATTTTAGATCGATTGCTCTCTGAAAACTTCCTTTGTTTGACATGTTGGGGTGAGCGGAAAGCGAGGGGGGGAGTGGAAGCAGACACACGGTTCTTATTACTCGTGTGACAAGTGACATTGGCGGCCAAAGATAACAGCTGTCCGACTCCCAGAGGAAGTGTTCGAGTCTGTCCGATAAGTCAGGCGTAAGAAATGAGCGGCTTGTGCTCGGTGTGGCCGTCGTGGATGGTCTGATCAGAGCGACGCACGCTTCGTGGTTTGGTTTCACCTGTGCGAAACAGAGAAGAGGATACAGGAAAGAAAGGGGAGGTGAGCCTGAGTCATACTGTAGATCATCAGGTTCCAGCAAGAGAAGAGTGATATGATGAGGCTGCGGTATTGCACGCTGACTGGCATAAATGCAGGCCAAAATTGGTTGCTGAATGGTTTTGGTGGTCGATTTGGATACATTTGACATTTTAACCAAATATCTTTTTGGTAATGATCTTTGAGGCAAAAACAAACAAAAAAATGGTCATAACGTTTAAATTATTATTCATTAAAATTTAGATATGTGACTTCATTGAAAAGGGTGTAGAAATAAAAAATGCAGCAACATTTTCTAGGAAAAACTTCAGAAGCATTAAGTAAATAATGAATATTAATTTTCAAACACAGTTATTTAGTCCTTCAGCTGTTTTAAGAGACGGAGTTACTTGGATCCTACGGTCTGGCGGTGTTGCACTGACCCCGCATCCGATTTACAATTTTTTTTGTGTGTGTAGTTTTGGAAATTGACAGTCTGACAGGACAACCCTCCACTTCCTCCTTGTCCAACAGTGACATTTTCCGTGCTTCTCCTGAGCGTCACGCCAAGACCACGGAAGAGATCAACGTCTTATATGCCTTCCTAATCAATTCTGCTTGATTCTTCCCTCAGTGGGCCATCGGGGAATCTCTGGTGGAATTTCAACCTGGTCAATCAGCAGACAGAAGGAGTTGTGAATGATGTCAATTTTCTGCGCTGCTTTAGTGTTGTACTTTAGTTTTCGCAATGGCAGCGGAGGAAGTGAACGAAGATGTTCAGGCTGTGTTGGTCACGCTCCCAAACATTAATAGCCATTTCGTTCAGCTTGGTACTTCTCTCTTCACAGTGGAGATTGGTTGTTTACAGCAGAGGTAATTTAGCATAGAATTGTCATATTTCATACGTAATGACCAAACGGTAGTGACTGGGTAAAATCTTAAACCACGCCTCCAGGAGGCAATCGTTTATCTTTTTTTTTTTTTTTTTTATGAATTAGTGGAGAAGTCAAACTGGAGTTGTTTGGAGTTCTTCTACATTCAGCAGAGAACACATTGAAAAAGGGAGAGATAGCCTAGCTAGATGCTACTGTTTTACATGGACAAAAGAGGGACGTGAACAAGCTTTCTAGCAGTTTGGATATATGCTCTATATTCTAGAATTTCACTTAATATATGTCAATTATGTACTTAACACTAGAATTTAGTTTTCTCCTAACAGGGTATTTTCTGTACTTTTCCAGGTGACTGTAAATATTTCTTGGTCGTTGTAATAGATTTTTTTACACTCTTGTTCTCCGGGCAGTGAGCGAAACACGGGGTATGAAGAGGGGAAATAAAAAAGTGACTGTTTGACTTGTTTCCTCCGCTCATTTTCCTGTCATGCGTGTCTCATTCTGAAAACAAACCAATAAACCTTCCATCCGCTAACGTGCGTCTGCAGGGTTAACAGAACAAAACAACAAAGTGTATTGTAACGCTATATATTACTTATGTATGTGTATCTATATATATATATATATATATATAACATGTTGAATTTTTTTCGTCAACACCTCCTGTCTGATTCTTTCTGCAGTTTTACGTCTAACCTATCATTTTTTAATCTTTTATTCTAACCTCTTCTCCCTCTCTGACTCCGTCTCCCCCTTCATCTTTTTTTTTCTTTATCTCTGCTGCCATTCCCGTAATCACTCCCTCCTTTCGGCTTTTATCTCCACTTCCTCAATATCCTTTTTACTGCCTCCTTCCTCCCTGCCCTCCCCCTTCCCCGCGCTGTCCTTCCTGCCTTTCCTTCTTTCTTCCTTCCTCCGCCTCCAGCACCACCGCCGCCTCCCCATCCGTCTGCTTCTTCAACACTCAACTCGTTTTTCTTCTTTTCTATTCCTTTCTTCTCCATTTGGTTGCCGTCTCCCCCAAACCCTGACTTCTTCTCCGTTCTCCACCTCCAGGCCTGCAGCCAGTGTTTTGGAGCCGGGAAGACGTGGCTCAGTGGCTGCGGTGGGCCGAGAAGGAGTTTGCGCTGCGGCCCATCACCAGCGGCACCTTCCAGATGAACGGCAAGGCCCTGCTTCTCCTCACCAAGGAGGACTTCCGCTACAGATCCCCTCACTCCGGTACTCCTCTTTATGCACTTCTGGAAACAGGAGCGCACTCCCAGCTTTGAGTCTATCAGTGAAATATTCTAAAAAGGAGTCATTTCAGTCCACACTAGGAAAACAAAAAGATTTAGCAGCTAGAAAGGAAATACAAATCACAGATCATTGAATTACGGGGTGGAAAATAATTGCACGTTTTGTAAAACCTGCAAAAACATTAGTTTAATCTTACTTTATAATAACTATTAGGTCAATCTCGTCCGGAAATCTTCTGTTCTTGTGCAATTTTTCAATTGCTCATATTAAACCTCCAAAATGGAAAATAAATCAGTAACGGCAGCAGGAGCAGATGATGTGGTGCTGCGAGGTGACAGCCGAGGGATGCAGCTGTTACAGCGCGACTGCTGGGGGAGAGGAAGTAGGAGACGGTTCATCAGGAAGTAGAAAGCAACCTCAACTGTCGCCCGAGCAACACCAGTGGAGAGGCGCCTGAAAATAAAATGAAATATTGAGCTGATTTTCTCATTCCGTTTCTGCTAGTCTGTCTGGAAGATTTGAAAGAAAAAAGTCTCTATTGTGGAGAAGAGAACATTGGGAGTTTCAGGCTTCACACAGGAGCTGTGTGACGTGGTTTAGGATGAAAGTCATACGAGAATAAATAAGGCTTTGATAAATCTAGAAATAAGGTTAAGGATCAATCCAACTCCAAGGCTGGACAAGATGCTACTTTTTTATTCATATCCTCTGGACATTTAACAAGCAAAATAAAAAATTCTCCAAACTTCATCTTGCTTCAGTTTTAAATAATTCTGACATTTGTCATTAAATTTAATTAAGCTGGTTCTGCTGGTACCATGGTGACTGTAAAACCATTTTCATAGTCTATTATTTTATTATACTGGTACCTGTAAAATGACACCCATTGCCCAGTGTAACAAAGTTTCAAAAAATAAAAATTCTGAGGTGATTTTTAAAAAGCTATTTAGACTTCTTAAAAAACAAAATGTTGATTTTTTGCTGTTTTAGTACATTTAATATTATGGTGAAACCAACGTAAGCAAAACTCTTGACAGACAAAGAAAACTTGCTTTCGTATTTTACATTTTTGCTGTTTGGCTCTTGCAGTTACGCATGGAAAGCAATTCCTAAACATGCTCAAAAACTCTCACTTTTGATAACTTTTATTCCCTCAGTCCTTAACTGCATACTGACCTAATGGAGTTTGTTAAAGTTTGAGGTGTGTCTGCTCTGGTAGCCCGCCTGTTAAACAAATACACTTCTAGCTTTCTAACTAGTTTTAAAACAACTTTTCCTTACTAACAGTGAAGGGTGGGGCCCTTTCAGTTTCCACGTTGGAAATGTCTTGTTTTAGTGATTTCTAAACACATTTCTCGTAAATTAAGAAAAAAAGTTGGTGCCTTAGCACAGTCAGCTAACTGGCAGTGTGCTGAAGAGTGACTTGAAAATAGGGACTTTGAAAACTGGGCCATATATAGAAAGGAGTTGGTTAAAGGATTTTATTGAACTTTTGACTTTTCCAGACATACTTTGAGAACCATTGCAAGTGATTCTGGGAAGGTATCTGGGACTTTGACACGAGCCGTTGGCTGTAGTCATGTCACCCTGCTTATAAGCATTACCAATGGCTGCTAAAAAGCTTCTCACCATAAATGATGTGTTTTTGAACATTGCTAGATAAGCTGGTTTTATTTTCATGTTCAGCAAATCTTTAAAACTAAATAGGGGCAGAGTTATTTCCTGGCCTGGAGGCCAGTGAAGTGACCACCTGACAGCTCACCTCATTTCCATTTCAGCTGTGAGCAAACAAATCTCCCATCCTGTCAAGTAATCGATGAGGAGAAAAGTGGGAGGAAATGATTCATGATCTTCTCGGGTCATATTAGGTGTTTCGATCACAAAGTCTGCCTCATGAGGTCAAATAACTAAAATGGAAGGGGATTTTTTATTTTTTTTTTTACGACAGAATTAGTTGTTTACAGCCAGTGGTTAGTGGTATCAGTCTAAATCTCACTTTAGGGAAGAGAGCAATTTTCTGGCTTGTGATGCGTCTATTTCCTCCTTTGTATGTTTATAGGCACAGAGTTCCCATCAGTCTCTGGGGTTTCATGCTTCCCTTTGCAGAAGCTCCAAGAAGGCTGTTTCCTTATCATGGAATGCATCTCTGAAAGATGGCATAACTTGCACCATGGCGAGTGTGAGCCATAAACCAATCACTCAACAGATATCATGAAATTTTAAATATCCTGTTTTATGTCTTCAAAAGGAACCTCTTATTTTGAGCACACATTAGTTTTTCACAAGCAGACTATTTTAAATAAAGGAATCCGAGAAAAGAGCAGGAAGCAGGAATTTTCCCCACACTGCCAGAAAGTGAAAACTGAAAGGGTGTGTGTGTGCGTGGGTGTGTGTGCGTGCGTGTGTGTGCGCGCATTTGTTTGTGTGTATTCACCCTCGCTTCCTTTATGAGAATCATTTCCTTGTTATGTTAGGCGGTTCAGAGCTTGAGCCGGGTGACCGTGTGTTGGTGAGATCACACCATCCGGACTGGTGGCTGCTTGTGTAAATGTTGAGGCTGGAAATCATTGAGTGACCTTCCTGGTCAGGCTTTGTTCCTGCCCTCGGACGCTGCTCTACGACCAGGAGAGTGCCAGGATCATATCGCACAATGATCCTTTTATATGTTCACAGATTATTAATGAATTTCCCTCAACAGCCCAGTTGGTGCTTTCTCTATTTAGTCAGTCATTTCCAACCTCTCTTATTGTCCATTTTCTGTTTTTGTCGTACTTCAACGTTTGAAATGATCTGATATTGACATCAAAATTAAAAGTGATAAAAACGTCAGTTTTCAATTGATGATATCTTTTAATACATGAACAAGTCTGTCCAAACCAACATTGTCTTTTGGGAAGAAGTCATATTCCCCACTGAAACTTAGTGGAACATTGGCTGCAGCTGGTTCACTATTAGTCGAGCTTTTAGAAAAGAAACATACGGAAAGGAAAAGTCAAAGGATGGCAGTTTGATGGCGTGGTCTATCACACACTCAGGTGTATGATGACTCCTCAGACACTGTCCATGGATGGTTGAGTTTTCATTGTCAAGCGTACAGATTGCCTACATTTCTTGTAACAAAGTTCTTAATTTCCCAAGCTCAGCAAGTTTGACAAGCTAGTTTGGCGCCTAGCACACCTGTTAGTGTGGCAAAGAAATTGGCAGACAAGCTGTTGCGTGTTCTTGGGACTGGTTGGGCTGACTCTCAAGAGTCTGATGCGTTTCCTGCTGAGCAGTTTACCAAGCGATAGTACGCGGTCACACAGACCCCCAGAAACCCGGACGTTTTTTACTCTGCAGAAGTTCAACTCAAAGCGGACGTCCACCAGGCATGTCCACGCAAACGTCCAATTTATGACTGCGTTGGAGTGGAGAAGCAGGGCTAGACACTCAACTAGCTCATCAAACGTGCTAGTATCCATTGGGATTGAGGGACATTACAAAATCTGTCATGGGAAATGATGGAACCATGAATTCCCCTGCATAAACGTTTTGTGACCTAGAACTCCAGTAAACTTGTTTTATGCAACAAAAAGATGATCTCAAGCACACCAGCAAGTCCACTACCCAACGCATTTAAAAACAAATGAAGGTTTTAGAGTCTGGAGTTAAATTCCACCCTGAATAGTCCCTTCATGATCAAAAAGCCTCCACTGTGGCTCAATTAAAACAATCCTGCAAACAAGAGCTGTCCAGATTTCCTCCATGGTGACGGGAAAGTCAGTTGTTGCAAACGTTTGAGGGCAGCTGGGGATATAGAGACACAGAGGAACAGCATTCCAAATATTTCCTGGCCTTCCTGTTCTACCAGATCAATCATCATTTATGTTAGAAGAGGTGAGAGCTCAAAAGGATAAAACGGAGGAACTTTCATCTACTGCATTGTCTTGCACTCTGTTGCAGCATCAGTGAACTGAGACATGTATCTACTTGTCCTTTCTTTTTCAATAGCTTCTAGCGTCGATGTGCTTTACAATCTCTGAAGGGAAGAATGGCTAACTTTGAGTCTGTCTGTCACTCAGTAACACCGTCCACACCATTTTTCTAGGAGGTGTGTAGAGGCACTTACAGTTGGAAATAGATCTGATTTTTGAGTTTCAGACTTGCTAATCAAACTGGAAATTGAAGCGTACAAGCTAATTTCTCAGAGCATTTCCTGTTTTATTCATACAGCTCTAACTTTAGATTTGCATTTAGATGACAAAAAGGTCTTCTTAGTTATCAGAATTGTTTGAAATCAGTAATGGCGAGGCAGATAGATGTTCGTCATCATCATCATCACTGTACAAAACTGATTGATACAACTTTACAAATAATAGCATCCCTAAACCCCATGTAGACCTGTTTTACTGCGCCAATTAACAGTCATTTGGAAGCGGACCACTGTTAGATTTTATTAAGTAGAATTGTGGTTTCAGGCAGCCAAAGCAACAAAGAGACTCTTTAGATGAGTTTGTGGCACAAATTTGATTTGCCAATCAAGAGTTAGATACAGATGCACAATTTTTCTTTTAAATCTTGATGTGACATTTTCACTGATGTTGCATTTTAAGAATGTACAGACAAATTGAAGTATTCTAAAAATGGAAGGTACTGCACAAGGTAGTCATCTTTTATCAACCATGTTTTTCTGATAATCCTAAAGGAGAACCTCAAACAGATGAACAAACATAATTTGGTTCTAATCTAACGTTTGCTTGTGATTCATTGAAGTGATGCTAGAATATTGTTCATCCAAGAATAATACAAGAATGTAGTAATCTCTAATGAGCAGTCACTGAGGAATACTGAGGCATTGATATTGCAAACATTGGTTTAAATACAAACTGAATGCTATAAGCTGGATGTAGTAGGACCCAGTCTGATATCTCCACAGTCTGAGGTAGACTTTCTAAGAAGTGTCTCTACTAACAGAAGTGTTGTTTGTTTGGTGAGTCTTGTCCTGAATTGCTCAAGCCAGAGGAAGTTTGAGCAATAACGGCAGCATCGTTTGGGCTGGATCCTGGAAAGAACAGAGGAAAAGAAAAAGGGGAACCGGATACTGCGTCTGACGACAACGCTAATGTCCCATGTCATGCAGGCGTCAGATGTCACTGGGAGACGTATGGTAACCTATGACCTTCTGCTTTCTGCAGGGGATGTCCTGTATGAGCTGCTGCAGCACATACTGAAGCAACGGAAGTCCAGTGTGTTTTGCCCGTCTGCTTACTTTCCTGGGAACTCTTTCCATTCGCTGCCTGAAGGCGCTGTGCATCATCTGAAGCTCGAAGGTCAGTCCTCCCTACACTAACTTCCTGCTTCAGGGATACACTTCATGTTTCTTTAGCCTTAGTTTGGAGTCTAATAATGTCTGCCAATTAGAATTAGAGATGCACCAATCCAGTATAAATATCTGTCTCGATCCCGATATTGAAAAAAAAGATCTAGCTCGAATATTGGTAACAATGCACCAGATCCATAAGGGCAGATCTATGCTTTGTGCTCTTTGTGACATCATGCTTTAGTATTTATTTATAAATAAAAATAAATAAATTCGTTACAAAAGTACAAAATGCTACTATATTGTCTTTAATGCACTATGTCGGGTAGGCTGCTTTAGTTATTCAGTTCTTACTTATAGTTTTGCTTAGGGTTGTGTTTATCGCAATTCAAACTGAGAGCAAAGTTGCAGTGAATGCTTGATACGGCTTCTTTTTCCTGCCATTAGTCTGAAGCCCCTAGCTAAGCTAATCTGATGCTAGCAGCCAACAACAAATGTAAGTATAATTAGCCACCAACTGGATTTTAGCTAATCTGGTTGCTTTGAACCTTTTACACCTGCCTTTTGTATAAAACAGACAAGCGTTAAATAATGATGTGAAAAATAGAACTGCAGTCATTTTTGAAACATTTTGTGATGTTTCTTGCGTTTTAGTAATAAGCATATACACTAGCGTCTCAGTCACGGGGCTACCCAGAGCTCATTTTCAGCTTCTGACTAACAGTGGCAGAGATTTCCAACTAAATTATGCTTCTTCCAGGAAAAACATCTCTGAAAGTCAGAAAATCATCACCTGATCCCGTGTTTGCTGCCGTACAAACTTGACCAAAGTGATTAAGAGTTCTGGTAAATATGTAAACTATGCAAAGTCCTCCAAAATATGCAAGCAAAAGCGTTAGCTTAATAAAAGTGTAAGGCTGCGACGTGAGTCCCATTAGACTCCCTTGTTGGTTCCATTCGAGGAAATGCTGACCAAGTTTGGTGAAATACCTGAAACTGCTTCCTGGGTCAGGTGGAAGAAAATGTGACTCGGCAGCAATCAGATAGGACTGAGCCGTAACTCTGGTGTTGACAGTAAAACCTGCTCCACCAGGAAGTGCTGGTGTAGTTAAACAATAAAGAGTTTATGCAAAGTGACTCATTCGCTGTGGTGAGTTCCTGCTTTGTTGTCGGTGCCGCTCTAAGCTATTTTTCCTATGCCACTGATCACTCACATGCAGGTGCCTGGAACTTTCCTAATGCTTCAGAGAAATCAAGAGCGTCAACGTTGTTTCCAAACTGAATTAGTTTACTCTCAATGGTTATTTAAGCTCTGTTCAGTACTTTTACATTTAGGGGTTGTAGAATCTGTCAAGTTCTCAAAACTATTTGCAGATTTCAGTCATTGCGACATCCTTCCATGATCCTTCCATCCTTCCCTTCCCTCATTCAGTCCTTCCCTTCTTCCTTAGCACCTTCTTGTCTTCAGCTCTTCTCCCTGACACATTCGGCTCAGTCTCTGAGTGACACCAGTGACATCTAGTGGAATATTTGTGCATGTGCGACATCTTCAGTAATGAAACAGTTGAACTTCCCTGCAGTCAGAAAAAATATCCACAACCAGGAACACGCCTGCAGAATAAGAATCAATATTTGTTTCTCCTCCTTTTCAGGTGTTTTATTTTCTCAGAATATTCATCTAGTAGAGATCAAACATTTGCTTGAAGTTGTACATTTGAATGTAAAAGCTGTGGTTTGTTGTAGGAACGTTCCACTGCTGCTGCTGGTTTGAAGCCTTACATAAATATAAATAGCTAAAATCCAATATGTCTGCCTCCTCAGAGACGGTACGGCGGGCGCCGCGCGGTACAGAACCCCTCCCCCAGAACCCGCCCACCATCGAGCTGAGGCACCGCCGCTCCCGCTCCCGCTCCCCCCTCAACCCGGCCCCGAGGCGGTCGCCCCCGGAGCCCAACCGGCCCCGCTCGGCCAACGAGGACCCCCTGCAGAGCTTCTCCCAGCTGCCTGACAGCAACCACCACCTGGGCGAGGAGATGTACCCGCTGTCCGTGTCCCCGCCGGCCCCCAACGGGCCCTGCGCCGCGCCCAGGGAGGCCCCCAGCCCGGGGCTCCAGGAGGCGGGGCCGCCCCGCGTCATCCAGCTCATGCCCAGCACCATCCTGAACCCTCTGCTGCTCAGCCCCGGCAGAGGCGGGGGGGCCGGCCTGGACTTCAGGCACAGCCGCGCCGGGCCCCCCTCCCAGGTGGTGATGGAGAACGGGCGTGAGAGCAAGGTGCATGTGCACCACCACCACCACCAGCAGCAGCAGCAGTTGGCCCAGCAGCAGCTGTTGCAGCAACAGGAGGAGGCGCTCTACAGGAACCACGTCATCATGCCCGTGTCTCCTCCAGAGGAGCAGCAGATGCCCATCGGCCGGATAGCAGGTCTTTACATCACTTCCTGTCCTTCATCACAAAACACCAGCTGCCTTTCCACTGACCACAACACAGCTTACTGGAATATTGCTAATAAATTCACTTAAATCTGCAGTATATAGCTTTTATAAAGAATGTTTTTTGCATATTTGTTAGAATTATCGCCATGCTGTGACATTATGAGAAATGTGAAAAGATTGATCTCCATGAGCTACTATCGCTGTCTGATGAAACGCAACAAAAATAACTAATCAGAGCCATTAGGAGGGTCTTAGAGCTGTCAATCATTCTTGTGTACATGCTGCAGAGAAACAACTTACTCTTAAAGGAGAACTGTTTCCGACATAATCAGTGGCCATGCTAACTAGCCTAGCATTCACAATATATTCTGTTAGCTGCAGTGTAGTGGAGAGTGGGGGGGAATAAGGAGCAATACGAGCTTGTGATTGACAGTGCTAAGGCCCGCCTCCTGGCTCTGATTGGTTGTTTCTAGTTAGCACTGGGAGGAGGCAGAGGAGCTTGATTTTTTTTTAAAGTAACTATTTCATACTGTACTGTCATGACAATTACAGTTTCAATACATATGTAAAAAATATATTTTTTAAAAGTTACATACAGCAGCTTTAATGGAATAGTGGCAATTTCAAAGAACACGTTTTGTTCGCTTGGTTGAGGTGGTTTTTCAGTTGTATCAAAGCTACAATGGAAACACTTTCTTCAGGAGTCACACTGGTCTGTATACACACAGTGTAGGGCTGGGCAATAAATCAATATATATCATAATAGACATGTGATCAAAATCAATAGTTAATATATCCAATAGAATATTCAATAATTTAACTGAACTCCAATCCAGAATGGCTCAGCATTCTGGAAGATGTAGGCAGAGGAAAGGCGTTAGCCGCTCAGCTGTCATGGTGAGCTAAGCTAGGAGGGTAAGCTAAGCTAAGCTAACCAGCATGGAGTGAAAACCGGCTATAACAGAAAACTTTATGCCACCAGTATTTCAAATATTTACAACAAAAACTTGATCAATAATTATCTATAGACCGATATGAAACCTTTATATCATGATTATTACCCAGCTCTAATGTCATAACGTCACAAGTTCATAAAAAGTTGAGTTTGTCATTTGAACATGTTGAATCGATCACTCTTCTGTAAAATGGCAATTCCCCCAAAACACGGGGAAATTAACTATAATTCATGTGGGATTTAACTATAATTTTTTATTTAACAGAAACACCGCAGTCGCGACATCATGTTTTTCGACGTTAGTGGAATATCACTAAAGTTTTGTGCACACTGGTGATAGAAACGCAGCCAGTGTTGGGAGTGTTTCTTTGGAAACGGCGTGAGCTGAGCCAGAGCGCCCCCTGTGTGTTGTCTCCAGATTGCAGGCTGCTGTGGGACTACGTGTACCAGCTCCTGTCAGACAGCAGGTACGAGAACTACATCCGCTGGGAGGACCCCGACAGTAAAGTCTTCCGCATCATGGACCCCAATGGTCTGGCCAGGCTCTGGGGGAACCACAAGGTAAGCGCACCACTTCCTGTTCCTTCATGGACGCCGACCCCAACGTCACACCGTTATGAAATGGGTTTTTCTGCTGTGTAGTCTCGCAAAGAAAAGTGGAGACAAATCTGACTTTTAATTGAAGTAAATTTGTTCAGAAACTTTAAAATCCGTAAACATGTCCATCTCTCGGTATGATTGGTAAACATGGGGGTTTTGTTCCCCTCTTAATGAGACGTTTCAGAAGTTCCAGTGAGATGAAAGGAGAGTTTACTGTAAGCGGGATCCTCTGGAATGTACTTCTATCATTGTTCAGGGACCAGCAGAGAGAAATGCTGGAGCTTCCAGATGTTTTTCTGTTTTACTAAATAAATATTGCTTTCTCTTGGAAACTAAAATAACTTGTAGTGGCTTTTTCTTTGTTTATTTTGTTTTATTGTCCTCCTGTCTGTCTTTTCCTTCATATAACTTTCCTTTCTTTGTGCTTTGCTTGCCTTTCCCCCTCTATTTTCCCTTCCTTTTGTCCATGTGTCCTTTGTGTTAATTCATTTTGTCTTCATTTCCTTCCTTCATTCCTTTTAGACATTCCTTCCCTCCTTTCTCTGATTTTTGGAGCTTTATGTTTACATAATTTTCTCTCTTGAAAGTACCTGCCTTGAATCTAATGCTTTTTCCTTTTTTTTTTTTGTAAAAAGATGTTTGACCTCTGACCCTGTTATTGTTGATCCCCAACAGAACAGAACCAACATGACGTACGAGAAGATGTCGCGAGCACTGAGACACTACTACAAGCTGAACATCATCAGGAAAGAGCCGGGACAAAGACTCCTGTTCAGGTAACACCCCCCTTCACCCCACACCCTCTTCTCCTCTGAGCTCTAGATAACCCCCCTCCCCCCTGCCCCTCAGGTTCATGAAGACCCCCGATGAGATCATGAACGGCCAGACGGAGCGGCTGGAGCACCTGGACTCAGACACAGACGAACAAATCTACATCAAAGAGGAATGCTGAATGGCTCCGGGATGGGGGTTACGGGGGATGGAGGTTAGGGGTTAATGGGGGAGGGGGAATTCCATGGACTACTTTACTACAGCCTCAGCCACCAATGCCTTTCAGACGCAGCTTAATAAACGCCAGGAGTTTGGCTCCCATCGGTCCCAGAGGGAGAAGAAGTGAGATGTGAAACGCCTCAGGATGAGCGTGTGACTTCCTGTTGGAAGGAGCGTTGGGATTGGTCGGAGGGACGCTGCTGAGAGGACTCTTTATGTTTCTGTCCTGCAAAAAGCCAATCACTTGTGCTTCTATGATTCTTTGTTTTGGTTTGTCTCTCCACATGCATTAGATCTTGGAAATGTGCTACTTGTAAAAAGAAGCGTGTGTGTGTGTGTGTGTGTGAGTATGTGAGACAGGACTGTTTTCACTATGGAATAAACATTTTTGATCAAACTGAAGGTGGAGACTGGAGATGTCTTTGCAGGTGCCTTGAAGATCCTCATGGTGGCAGTAGAGGTCAACCTTTGCTCTGTGGGCATCAGGTGCAGGAACAGGTCTGTTCATGGCGCGTGCCTTTTGAATTGAAGTCTCATTTACGGTTCAGACACAAAGCCACGCCCACTACGATTTTAAAGAGAGTCGACGCAAATTTGGGCTCTTTCAGTTCAATAAGAGGCTAAAATAACATAAGTATACAATTAATAATGTTACTTTCTTCTATATTATTTTATCATGCAGCAAATATACAATTAATTTTTATAGGCAATAAAATTGTTTTAATAGTTTTTGTTAAAGTTTTGGAAAGTTGAATATCAGACGAGGTTAACAATTATTAACTATGTTAATATTCTGATACCGAGGCGTCGTATCTAACAACTTCACTGAATTTCTAGATCAAACTGTATTCCAAATCTATTATATATATGTTTGAAACTATGAGTCCGGTTTGAAAACGACATAAGGTTGAAAAACAATTCGAGTGCAACAACATCCAGAACCACATAAATGTAACAAACACCTTGAATAATGAAATAGATCAAGTTAGAGAGAAGATGCCTCGATAGCTTGGTCATCTTACTGGGGGTGTTTGTGTAAAATGACAGTTTTTGGTCCATAATTCCAAAGTTTTTCTATGTGAAACTTTAATGACGTCACTTTATTGCCTGAATCAGAAGTGTCCAAAAGTGCAGCCTGAGAGCTATTAGTGGCTCTCAGACTGATTTGTAATTTTTTTGGTGTCCCCCACAATTTTGGCCTGCGTGGTAGTCATAAAGTCATAATTGTGACTTTATTATCGTAATTGTATTTTTTATTATTATTATTTTTTTCGAAGTATGACCCTAATACTCTGTCTAATCCTAATAAAATATTTTGGGGAGTTTTATATATGGTTCTAGGGATAGTTTTTAGTTTGGCCGGTAGGTGGCGCTGACCGCATAAAGCTGATTCTTAATTATCATCTATCATTTTCCCCCAATTGACAAACCTAAATGCATCACTCATTATTGATGCCCAGCTTCACTCGCCTTGCTCTAATCATGATCTTAGTTTCAGTCGGCTCTAATCAGCTCCTGGTCGCGCGCTGCACACCGTCTCAGTAATCTGATTACCGCTGCGCTCCCGGGTCTCCATAAAAGTTGGAGCGCGCAGAGCCGCGCTGTCAGACCGCGAAGAGCCGCTGCAGAGGATCCACCTCCGCCGGGGCTGAGCCCGAACACCCGGATACGTCACGACTTCTGATTGAATCCGGTTACCTATATTCATATTGATTATTTCACAAAGCTGCTGGGTGTTGAACACGCGCCGACAGGACGCAGAAAGGCTTCTCTCCGGGGCGGGACTGCCATGGATCAGAGGCTCTTCTGTTAGAAAGCTCCGCTTCTCAGTTTGATTTCACCTGGAGGTGTTTTCAAATAATAATAATAAAAAAAAAAGACAAGTCACCTTTTCCTCCTCCTTCCCTTTTTTTCCGCCCGTTCTGGATTCAAATGTCTCCACACCGCAGACACGCAGCTGGATTGTAGCGGCGGCCCCAGCGATGCTTTAAACGGGCGTTGAGGTGCGGGAAGGGAGCGGGACACGAACAGGTAAGATATCGGATCGAGCCGCATCTGTGAATGTGCTGAGTTATTTCTTTCGTTTCCTTGGAGATGTGAGGGAAGGTTCGCTTTGCGCGCGGCGGGAACGCACACCCGGAGGCACGAACCCCGACAGACACCCGGCAAAATTCAGAGATGCTGACGGACACGATACATTGTGATGCGAGTTTTTAGCTGGACAGAAACACTGGAGGGTTCCGTGGTGCCTTTGGCTTCCCTGACTGCAGTTTCCACAAGTTTGCTGTAATCCACTGGACTCTCCTGAGAGCTGGCTGCCTGTTTATCCAGCCAGTCAAGCAGAGATCAGGCTGGTTCTCAGAGTGAACACAGGCTGACACACTCCTCCAACTCCAGTCAGGAAGGAGCGGTGTGTGTTCCTTCAGATAGGATGGGAGGGATGCTGGCAGAGGCAAACCTAGGAAGTTTGGAACCGTGTGGCTTGATGACCTCAAAGCAAATTTATGACGCCCCTGTTAGATATTAAGCTCCATCTTAAGACATTTGCAAGTCAATAAATTTATTTCAGCAATTCAGATTTAGCAGCAGAAAAGCTAAAGTCAAAATCCATTGAAGACATTGGCGAGATTCAGCAGGAGTGACTGACTGCAGCTGGAGTAAAATCAATTCAGTAGAAGATTTTTCTACATAGATACATTTTTTTCATTGGACCAAAATGATTAATGTATTAAAAATCTATTTTATTGTTCTTATGAAATATTTACATTTCCCGATGAACTCTATGCCACACATTTCAAAAATTGAAATTAAAATGAATTTTTCAGTGATATTCTGTACAGACGCACCAGCACTGGGTCATTTTAAAGGCTGATAAATTGCACTTCCAGTATAATATTAATTAAACGCTAATTAAGGCTTTTTTCTGTGTAGATTTTTTCACCATGTTATAGATAAATAAAAAAGTAGGGTTTTTTTCCCCACTATGTCATGATAATAGATTGTTAAGATCTACTGAAATAATGGCATAAATCATTTCTCTACTGGCTGTCAGGGCTAATAAATCCAGCAAACATTCATATTCATTGATTTGAAACAATAACTTCCAGTTGGTGGAAGCGCCTTCTCTTCTACCTTGAATTCCTATTCTGGTTATAACACTACCAGAACAAACTTGTATTATTAGAAAAATAAGGTCATATTTTTTAGACAATGAGTGTTACGAAAATTCCTCCACAAAATGAAAATAAAGTGAGGAACGTGGCGCGATTGTGAAGTTATACTTTGGTGTCAAATAAGGAAATATTTCCTCTTAACACATCAGCGTCAAATTATTATGAGTAGCAGGACTTTGTTCAAATGACTGAGTCTGTCTAGAAGGAAGAATCCAGCTGATCTTGAAACCATCGAAGCTTTTTTCTCATTAAAACACCTTTTTTTTCTTAGAGTTTTATGTCTTTCTTTTCTTAGCATTGCACCTTTATTCTGGTAATATTATAACTTTATTCTCACAACAACATACAAAATAAATAAATAAATACTTTGTCGTAGTTCAGCCGGGTGGGTGGGTATTAAAACATTTGTAGGGGTGCCTACAGACTGCCCTCTTGGGGGCGCCACTGGAGTCTCATTGAGTTATCAGCTCAATGATAACGCATTGATAACCTGACGATAGGCTGCATGGTTTCCTATTGGTTGGTCTCGTTTCAGGTGTTTTCTCGTAGACGGGTTTAAGAAGAGTTCAGAACCTGGGAACTGAAAAAGGTCTAATGAAAGTTTATTCCAGTTCTGTAATGTGCGGCGAACACGGGATGAGCTTCACAAGTGGTGGCTGTAAAAGACAAGAAACGACAGAAATATCAAGAAAAAAAAAGACAGAAATATAAAGAAAAAAAAAAGGAAAAGTCTTTGTGGTTTACAACATACTTTTGTTGGTATACAGAGTGCAGAGATGTGCATATATTAATCCATATTCACTGTATGGATTACTTGTTTGAAAAGAAATGAAGAAAATGTAAAAACGTGACTATCAATACATTTATCTATAATAATATGCACACATGCATTACAACTCTATGCTTTGAGAATTTTCTCAGCTAACAGTTTTTTTCATTTATTAAATGTTTAGACCATTAATCGTAGTCAACACACAGAGTGAGTAAATATTTGTCTCAGTTATCACCCATTTTCCCCTTCTTGGTTCCAGAGGCTGACAGACAATATGACTGAATTAAGTTTCAATTGTTCAATTAAACGCTGCAAAAACCACCCATAAAAAGGTGCACAGACCAAATTAATACAACGGGCTGCCGCACACTTAACACTTGAGAGCACAACTGGAAGCTGTTTGACAAAAATCTTGAGTCAAAGTTATCTTAAAAAGCATCTGAGGTCAGAAAAACGGAGGGAGGGAAATGAATCCATCAAACATCTGAACAACGTGGCAGGATTTGGCTTTTAAGAAGCGATGTGTGAAATAAATGTTTACAAAACCAATTAAAGTGCCAATTACTGTTCACAGCTTGTTTCGTGCGCTAACTCAACTTCCCTGCTGACTGCAATTACCAACAAGTCTCGTATTAAATATGAAAAAGGAGCATGGCGTGCTCCGTTAAAGAGAAAGCAGCCCGAAGCCTCCAGACGAGCCACGTCTCACCAAACGATCACCTGGAGGTAAATACCACGAGTCCAGGCGAGTTAGACGTTATTAATTAGTGTCCAACAGTTCTTACTGCTGCAAAAATACCCAAATATGTATTAATACAGTTAAATTCTTTTAAGAAGAACAGGATTAATACTGGCTAGATTTAGTTCACTATTGTGGTGTTCTTTCAGCCCGCTGACTTGCAGTGTGTAGCCAGAGAAAAATCCCCTCACGTTGGCGTTTCATTCAAAAGACGTTACACCATGAGAACAGTATGATGGGAAATTGTGACAATGTAATTTATGGAAACCCTGGTAACAAAAGTTTATGAATGCACACTTTAAGTCAAAATATATTTTTTAAACTGTGTATACAAATTAAAAATGTATAACATAATTTAACCATTTTTACTTAAATCAGAAAAGCAAATATTTTTGCAGAAATAGTCCAATACATTGAGTATTACAGTGGTAATAATGCTATGGATGAACAACATTCACCAGTTGGCTGCTGTGGCTCCATATACAGAGAGACTCCAGTCAGTAACCGTGTTCCCATCAACGTTTTTCATCCCTCATATTTTAAAGTATCTCATTACATATGGTTGATAGAAATCTCCAAACTTAAAATAACGTCCTCGATTTTACAAAAGCGCTTTATGCTCGTCTGAAGTGGTTTTTGGCTTTTCCAAAGGAGGTAGATGTGAGATGGAATAAGTTGTAACGTAGCGAATGCACCCAGGGGGCCGGTGCCTTACCAGAGCCACAAAGCGCAAAAATATATATAGACAAAATAAAGGACTTCATTGTAGAATTAACTTAACAGAATTTTGAAACCATAACTGTTTAAAACCCTGGCATACCTTGACAGGTCCGCCTACTTTAAATGGGCTTCTTAGAAAATTCCCATTGAAAGTTTTCCGGTAGCAACTTAAATTGTTTGCAATTGCTTTCCCATAAAGTCCAGTTTTATCTAATCTAGTGTTACTTTCTATTATTTTATCTAAGACTTGAGTGACTGAATTCATCTTGATGCCTGGATCTTTTTTCTTCTGCTTTACTTGTATTGGGGTAGATGTGCCTGATGTCATACTTTTAGCTGTATGAACTGGTGATTAGCCCAGACCAGGGCCCAGTGGCCATTTCCATCAGCAGATAGCTGGCAGCTGCTATGAATGAGTGGGATTTGGGGCTTCTGGCTGAGATCAGACGGACCCCCTCCTAACCTCTCGGGCTGGGTAAAGCGGTGCCATCCGTCTGGCCGGCTCTGTGCGGATCAGCCAATGTCACCGGACCGGTTCCGTGACCTCCTCCTGGTGCTGCCTCCTCTTCATTGATCCAAAGCTGTGACGCGGAGGCTTCATGGTCTGCTGCCCCTCGCCGGCTACGACGACTTGGCGCTGCCAGCGAACAGCTGTGACACGAGCAGCAGGGAGCCTCAGAATCAGGCTGTCTTCTTTTTATTATCATCTTTCTTTGATTTCTGGATCTTAAGAAACTTTGCAAAAAAAAAAAAAATAATACTTTCACATACAAAAACACTTGTCTGGTCAGATACAAGAGGTAATGTATCCCTTCCATGTGAAAGCAGCTTTGTAGATCACTCAGGAGGAGCCTTTGGTATAAGAATCTCCTGTACGTTCAATGAAGCTGAGGGTTTCATGCTTAGCTTGTTCATTCCCTCTTGATGGGTGAGGCGGTGCCACCGCCTTCTGAAAACGACTTGATTGGCACCTCTCTGTGGAGGTGTTTGATTGAAGTTTTTTTTAGCGCCCTGTTCCTCATTTGTCTCGCTCTCCTCTGTTCTAATTTTAAGTCAAATACTAGAGTGACTGAGCAAACAGGAGCTCTATACTGTAGAAAGAATTGATAGACAACACTTGTAAAAATATCTAGATTTTTACCTGTATCATCTTCTTTTGCTGATGGCTTTCCCTTCCGTTTCCGTGTGGTTTAAGCGTCACGGTGCTCCTGTGTCCAGCTAGCACATTTGGTGCTAAATGCAGTAGTTACACAGCATGTGGTGATGATGAAAATCTCTGCATGTGCATGCATGTTTTCCCATTCGTTTGAAGGAACATGCAAAGGTTCTTAATGACGTTTCACGTTGTAGCGGAGTCCAAATTTTCCAACAAGCAACGGAATCTTGGAAAAACTACAGTTTTTATTTTTAAATTCTAAAATCTAGTTGCAGACAGAAAATTTGTACAAAATTTATAATCATTCTATTTCTATGGTTGTAAGTCCAGAGATTATGTTCAGTTTTCTCCAGTAGCCTCCCCTACCTGACCTGTTGCTCTGCACTGGCACCCAGCTAGCTAAAAAATGCTAATGCGCTTTTTCTTCAGTTATAAGAAACCGAAATTTTGACCGTCTGGTCATATTTCCAGTTGCTTAGTGTGAATCTCCTCACCCCATCAGATTAAGGCAAACCTTTTCTCAAGCTACAGTTGGCAAGCTATGTGTGGTCATGCTAACTCCAGGCTTAGCTTAAGCAGTTAGCTTGACAAATCATCAAGCTAACATGAACTGTGTCTCTATAAAGAGCATAACAGGAAAACAGCATGATGTTCTAAAAATTATAACCAAATGTAAAACATGTTTACTATGTTCTTGTCTACGTATCAAAATTAAATACATTTTAAATATAGTATAGCCATACTATTTTAGCAGCAGTGGGAATCATTGGAGCCATTTTGCTTTCAACAAAAGCTTTTAGATTTCGTAATATATGTTTGTTTTAAATTTGCACGTAATTTTATGAAACCTTAACAATTTTTACTTAAGGTTGTTAAACCGTAACACTAAAGTTCCTGAAACTGTTTTACCAGAAAAGAATAATAATAATGTTCTTCATATTCAATGAAAAATCATTGCTATCTTCTGTCTGTAAAACTGTCAACCAACAGCATATACTTAAAATTGTTTTCCTTTTTAATGAATTTAAATTAGACAAATGGATATACTCTTATAACTTAGCCATTAAGTTGGGACCTGTAGCAATGTCTTCCAGAAATAGACCTGGAGTACAGATTTATTCACACACTCAGATGTTCCCACTTAGTTAAGGTCCATCGCTGCTGGAATTTTTCTTTCATTAAGAATTTTTTGATGAAATTTGTGATGGTATCTCTGTATCTTGTGCTCAAAAAAGATCTTCCAACGAAATATATATTTTTTCAGTCAGAGAGTTTAGTTAAAGGTTAGCAACCCGACATTCTGAACTGCTTGTCTACGTTTGTTTCTCTTTTATAAAAACCCTTTAATGGTTGCACAGATTTTACACAGGTCTGCAGAGATCAAAGGAGAAATGTTAATGTATTCTTCATCTTTCTTGAAGCAGAGCAACATAAAAGTAAAATCCTACCTTGATCATATTTTTGCAGCACTGAGAAGCAAAACAAGCAGCCGGTTTGTCAGCGTCTGCTCATGTAGCAAAGATTTGCCCTCTTAATCACCTGGAAAAAAACGACTTTACAGTCATTGCTCCTCAAATTCCCAAATAGTTACAAATATGAACATTTTTCACTTTTTATGTGTTTGTAATATGAGAATAAACTGAAAATATTGTCTTTTAGAGTTGAATAAGCCATATGTTACAATCCTAAGAACATTACACACACTCACACACACACACACAGTATGAAGAAGTTGCAAAGGAAGACAATGAAAAATGCTTCAGATTTAGAAGCATCTCAGTTGCCTTCTTTGTTGATTTGCTATATTGCTTGGAATGACAAGAAGTTTATTGCCATTTCTGAAAACAAACAAACCTTCTCTTCTTTTTTCCTCAATGGAGTTAAAATACCCTCAGTTGTATTGTAATATGGATTTTTATACACACATTGTTAAGAACCATAACTGGTAAGACAAAACTTTTTATTTCAAGTCTAAACTTCGAAGCAGGATTTTCTCTCTAACTTGCCTTGACGGTTTTCTTCTCTTTTTCGTTCATTTATTCCCACAACCCAGTTCTCTTTTTATCAGTGGAGCAAGTTTTATAATTGTCGGTGCATCACCACTGAGCTACTTCAACACCAAAAAGCCTCAGAAATGAGAGCTTGTCATGTCTTTCCCGTTTTGAGAAGTGCTTAACGGGACGATGACGCATCATTTTTATTCCCCAGGCAACCACATTCTGATCATCTTAAAATGCAGATGTATTAATAAATAAAAAAAACAATCAGTTGTGTTCATTTCATTTTAAAGGGGTTTTTAGAGATACTGTGTAAAATTGAGGAAAAAAACTTATTGAATTAATATGGACTGGACTTTATTCAAAGAATTGTGGTAGAAAAACAAGATTAATTAACGTTTTATATACATCTTTACCATGTGGGGCATTTATTATGGACTGTCCTTGTAGTTCTCAGCACTAAAATGATTAAAGTTGGAGGAAAATTAAATGTAATGTTTTCAGACAACCAAAGTTGAATACGAATATAAGAAGGTACAGTAATAAATGCTAACGGATGCTTCAATGGCTAATTATAATAAAAATAAAATGTCCAAAAATAGATTCAACTACACTAGGGCTGTTGTAAACTAATATTTTAGTAATCGGATTAAAAAAAGATAAAATAAAACATTGGTAAATCTAACATAATCAACATCAGTCCAATTTTTCACATTTGAGCTTCCCTAAAAATAACTTTAATGTAGTTTATAAAATTAACCTGTGACAATAATTATAGCTCACTTTCTAAGTTAACCTGAAGAAAAGTTATACAAGAATCTGAAGTTATATTCAATTTAATAATAAAGAGGCAGGCTCACAAATACGCTTATAAAAAAAATGTCTATAGTCCAGCTTTTCGTTTATGTATTCATCTACAGTCAATTTAATAGATGAACTTTCACCTTGTCCAGACATTTATAGCTTTTGTGTTTATGTTAGTGGCGGAATTTGCTCTGCCACATATTTGCTGAGACTGGGATGATATGAAATTAATTTTCCGGTTAATCATCTAATGCGCAGCAGTGCTCAGTCTATCCGCTCACCTGTATAAATACACCTGCAGCGCTCTGAACACCAGGCGCCAGGCAGCGGCTCCGGGAGGAGAAAAGCTGCCGTACTCCAGGCGTCGTGCCAGTCATTTTAAGGATGTTTACTGGTCCCCAGGAAAACGACAAAGACCAGGACATTATCACCAATCAATAAAATCCCCACGGGATGAACTTGAAAACTGGGCGTCATGCTGCTAACACTTAGCTTCCGTCAACAACTCAGGCGGCAGTGAGAGCTCTGCGCTACGCAAGTAACCCGGCTGGAACACGGTGCATTAAATAATCAAATATAACTTAATGAAGCTTCGAGGCAGATACATTTTCCTAGAGGAATTCTAATAATCGAGGTATTCGAATCACTTGAGGAATCGTTTCAGCCCTAAACTACACTGACATTAAATTGAATCAGTTGGCATGAAATTACTATTGTTCTTGATGATGGACAAAATATGAAAGAGGGCAAACATGATTCTGTTTCATAGGATGAGAAAATAGATGGAAGGTCAGAGAAAAGTAAGAGGAAGATAAAAAGAAAAAAAAAAAGACAATCTACGAATAACTAAGATTCATTCGTCTGTGTCCAGGTTTTCTTCCCCCATGTAAGAGTTTTATCTCTTCAGTAGCGACTTGGTGTTGATCTCTCTGTGGCCCAGTAACTTCTAAGCATGTGCCCGTCACGCAGGATAACTCCAACCGCCTAGAGCCTCCAAACAAACTCACAGTCATATTTTGGACAGCAGAAACATCTTTTCCTCACTCTTTTCCTTCCCTCATCTCTCCCTCCGATCGCCTGCCCTCCATTTCATTTTGATGGCTGGTGCTGCAGGGTGTGCAGAGCTGTGGGGCTCCAGTACTTTCATGATGAGAGCCAAAACTCATCTGGGACGCAATATCCTGTTTACCAGCACTCAGCAGTCCGAGAACCACAAAAAATGAAAAAATAAAAAAACTGAGCTGACTCAGAAGTTCAGAACTCATTACAGCTTTCTCAGGTCACAGTCAAGGTCGAACGTTTCTCCTCGATCACGTTGTCTTTAGAAAACAGACTGCTATCAAGACAACGGCTGAGACAGACGGGGTTTGCACATGCAACCCCTGCGGCCACGCCGAAGTAAAATAAAATAAAACATCTACTATGTTGATAAAATCAACATAGTAGATGTTGATTTTATGCTGAAAATGTTTGGGGAGAAAATATTTTCAGCCCTTAAAATGTATTGTTACCTCAATAACTTTGCTTTATCATATTTAAAAGTGTTTCAGAGGTACATTAGCCCTCAAACATATACACTGAGAAAATTTTAATAACTTTTGCTTGCTGAAAGAAATGTCTAAATAGGTTATTTAGGGTTCCATCTTTATGTTTCTGTGCCAATTTTAACATTTTGGTGTAAATTTGCTTAGTTCTGCAATAGCTGGGCATAAGAGGTTGAGCAGCTAAAGCTTATTCCTCTGCCCTGAAACAGCTGGTATTGCAGAATGTTGCACAGATCACCTTGTCGGGGCACAGAGGTTTCAGGGTGGTTAGTGGTGCATTTTCAGATGTTTCCAAACATGGTCTGACTGACCTAACAGGATGCCTAACTGCTAGACCCAGGAGAGGCGGTCGTGGATCTGTCTGAAGGCCGAGCAGCCAGTCTCCATAAAAAGACTGACAGTATGCAACGCAGTGTACATAGAGGTCTAGTGGCTGCTGCTTCCTCAGTGAAGCCTGAACACTTGTGATTTTTCCAGCCATGTTTGAAGCACCATCATTCGTCTGCCCAGGAAATCCAGGCCTGGGCAGATTGAGCCTCAACAACACACCTGCTACACCGTAATGCCATGGCCTGTTGAGTCAGGTCCCCCGTAAAGGTCATGGTCTATGTCGCCTATGTTCAGCGCCAGAAACGTCCGGTGTTCCACCAAAAATGACTGAAAACTGGACAACCTTGATTTTACTTGCAATTTCTTGAATTATTGTATTGACCATGTTCTTCAGAATTTCATTCTGTTCTTTGGGAAGTGAGACGCTGATCAAATCACCACTTATCAGCGTAGCTGTGCCGCTGTCTTGCCACGTGTCTCATAGAACTAACAATTCTTTGTAAGCAATGCTGCCCAGCTCTTGAGTGATGTATAATTGGACAGTGATTGGATCCAACCAATGTGCTCTAACAGTCACATTCTGAGGTTGGAGTGTTTTTTTTGAGTTGTGGTAAACTTTAAATCTCTGAATGGCATTTTTCCATTTTTTCTGCATCTGGTTGTCCCAATAAGGACAGATTTGAAAATCCTTTGCTGCAGTAAAAATACAAGACTTGCCTCAATGTTGGGGTGCAGTGGAGCCAAGGAAAATAATTCAGATTATTATGGAGGCTGTCGGAGACTTGGTAGATAGTGATTTTTTTTTAATGAATAAAGTCTTAATTTATTCAAAACAAAACATTTTACAAGTAGGTAGAGCTGGATAAAAAAAAATGGGCGTCACGTCATTGAGCCAGTACTTGTTGATGTGCAAAGGAGGTCATGGAGTCATATAAATCAGACGTTCTTGAACAGAGACACATGTAAAATATGCAGGGCAGTGGTACCTGATTACCAGAATTCAGAAACACTGTTGTTGAGGAATAATAAAATGCAACCAAATCCTGCTAAGAAAAGAAACTAAACTCTTCTGACCTTCTTGCAACCCAGTTTTGTCACGCCTTTCCTTGGATATATAAGTCCCTCTATCACAGAGAAGCAGAGTTACATCTGGAGCTGCACAGCAACTTACAGACGCCAACATGAAAACTCTCGCAACTTTCTTGGTTTTGCTGAATTACTTTGCCAGATGTCATGGTGAGTTCTCTTCATATTTGTAATTCATAGAGCCAATTCATAAACGTTGTTACCAGGCACTTTACAAATGCATTTCAATTTATAATTGTAAGATGAAATTGTGTTCTATGGGTGTTTATTACATTTATTTAGTGTGGTTCTTCTCTACAGGTTGGATCTGCACCACTGCTCCTGAGCACAGTGCTGCAGCCCAGGTTGATGCTGGCAACGGAATGGTTGTGATGACTGATAAAAACGCCAATGCCTTCTTCTTGAGTGATTCAAGTTGGTCCAAACTGGGCTCTGTTCCTCTCAAGCATGTCTCGGTGGGATCTGCAGGTATCTGGGGAGTCGACCGTGACAACAGAGTCTATAAATTTGCATCTGGTGATTTCTTTCCTACTCGTGGTGAGTATTATGTTTCAGAGCCAGATTTTACAGGTTGGCCTTGATTCAAAGTTTGTAATTGTTTAGTGATGCTGTTTGTCTCTTCAGGTCAAATGTTAATCCAGGTGGATGCTGGAGAAGGTAAAGTAGTGGGAGTTACCAGCCAAAACACCATCCATTGCTTGAATGCCAGCAGTGCCTCTTCCATTGAGGAGGAGGGCGTCTTGACCTGGAACACCATTCCTGGGTTATTGATGTACATCAGCTGTGGTCCACTCAGATGCTGGGGAGTGAACTCTGGTCAAAGCATCTTCTTTACGGTAAACTTTTGTCTTACATCGCTTGTTGTAACTCCTGATATAACTCTCATTCACTAGTCACCATCTTTACTGTTTACTTCAATAGAAAGTCTCACCAGGTACCTGCGGCTTCAGTAGCTGGACTCAAATAGATGGAGCTGCTGTAAAAGTTGAAGTTGGGAGTGATGGAAGGGTCTTTGTTGTAAATCAATCTGGAAATGTCTATGAAAGGTAACCTCTCAATAAATTAGAGTTGCAAGTGCAGACAGATTTAAGAGACTTGAACAATTCCAAATAAGCATCTTTCTCTTTCCAGAGCCGGTATCTCTGAAGCAGTTCCACAGGGAACAGGCTGGAACCAAATCTCCTTTTGTGTGTCCATCAAACACGTGACCTATGACCTGGGACGTCTGTGGCTTCTGACGGAGGCAGGTGTCATCCTGAACTGCATCTAGTAACCAGCTGGAAGTCTTCACTTCACACATTCTGTTCCTTCTGATGACTTCTTTGGGTTAACCCCATGTGTGCTTTATCAGTAGAACAGTCTCCAGATGAATCAGGATAGGGGTTAGAAATCAAGGTGGGGTTAGAAGTTAGTGTTAAATGATTATGCTTTCAATGAATCCTACAATGCAGGAAATAAAAGAAAAGTTTAAAGTAATACTTTCTGAAATGACATACAACAGGTAGGTTGGAGGTTTCCTTGTTTTGTCATTCAATGTTTCAGCTTTAAAAGTAAAACATTAAAATGTGATTTTAATGAAACAATAAACTCTTCCATTGATCAACAGAATGTGTTTGATTGCAATTATTCTGTAAGACTGGTTTGTTTAACTCAAGGAAAAGCAATTCTCTCTCTCTCAAAGTGATATGTTACTTCCAGTCCTAAAAAGAAGAGCAGTAACAATAGATCTCACTGTAACTTATACTACAGCTATCTCTGTATCTCATGCATTGTTCTTTTTTTTCTTCAGTTTCTTGCAGTGGATAGAGTATCTTAACATTTTACTAATAAAAGAGTAAAACATAGTCTAGTCAAACTACTAAAGTACATTTTCCCCATCAAAAAGTTACTCAGGTAAACTGAGTAACTAGTTTACTACTACCTGTGTATCTAGGTCAGTTCCCTTTGTAAAGTCAGACCTTTTGGACGTTTTAGCATCGAACACGGAAGCATGTAAAAACAGCAAGTCTTATTCTAACAGACTTGCTTTCTGTCAGACTAGGAATCAAAGCCAGTTTGCTTTGAAACGGCTAAAACTCTTTCAGCTCCATGTAGTGGTTCCCCAACTGCTAACACCATGTAGCACTGATTTTAGGGAATCAACAGGATTACAAAATAACTAAACTAGTAACACATTTAAGCTTTTCCATATACTGCCTCCCAAGCGTTTGGCATGTTTAAAACAATGCTCAGTGGAATATTTATATAATATGAACTATTGGTGGCCTCACGGAAAGAAGTTGATTGCTGTTCGTTGACTTAAGCAGCACCTGTTGAAAAAAGCGCGCTCATAATTTTCTTTGGGAGATATTTTTTTGCCAGCAAGCATCCGAAAAAGCTGAGGTCAAAGGTTAGCCAGTGGTTGGCTTAGAAAATGCTTCCATAGGTTGTAATCCTTCGTAATGGTGCTCTTGTCGTCGGCTTGCCTTCGGCAGCTTTATTAAAGACACATTTATCGGTCCACTCACTCTTGAATTTACAATTTTGAAAGTAAACTTATTTTAAAGCTGTGACATCGCATTTATCCCACCTGAACGTCACTGATGCTCAACAAATCTTCGCTGCAATACAGATCTCTACAAGAGCTCTTTCCTGCCAACAACCATCACCACCTACGATCAATTTTTGAAGAATCTGAATTAATGATCTACAACAAAAACATTCAATTTCCCTTTGGGTTCAATAAAGTATTTTTGAATTTGAATTGAATTTAGAACACTGAGTGTCCAGTGTGAAAGCCCTTGGAAAATTGGAGTCTAGAATTTGGTCCTGAAAAAAGGTGCAGGAAAAAAAATCATACTAGGTATTTTATGTGCAAAGTCTTCTTTCCTATGGACTCCTTTTATTGAGCTGTGCGCCTCGTTTGGCTCACTTTGCATCCCGGGGCCATTTAACCCGGGGGCTGTAACCTAAAGACCTGATAGTGGCAGGCTGTGGCTTTCAATCTGACCGCGGGCCCCCACTTATCTGTCAAATAAGCTGTTTTAATTGCATACACACAGAGCCCTATCGGGCCATGTAGCGCGCTCAGAGATAAGGGTTACACAGAGTCAGGCATCGGTAACAGGATAAGAGGACCGCAGAAAGACAGAGCTGCCGGGTCCCAGGAGGACGTCAGGTCAGGAAATATCTATAGCCGCCCTATTAATTTCAAACTCACAAAGCCATTTCTCTGTGTTACTGTGGGGCTGGCGAGATGGCTGCTGTTAACTGAAATCAAAGCATTTTAAAACTGCAATGACAGCGTGCTGACATTATCTGTGACCGGCCTGGGAGGTAGAACTATGTAAAACAACCTTGACAATAACGGCATTTTTATGCATATGTACAGATAAGAAGGGAGGGAAAAAATAGGACATGGGGGATGTTTGCTGTTATTCAGAATTTAAAGTAGTGAAGTGGTCAAGACCTTGTCATGCTGAAATCAGAGCAAACATTAACAACACACCAAGGACAGGACGCGCTGGGAATGGCAATGCTTCACTTTATCGCAGCCGAATTAGACCAAAATTCACAATGTTTGATGTTTGTCTTACATTTTTACACATTTTCTGCACAGTCTGGATAAAATATTAAACATGATTTTAGTTCTTTTTTTAGTTCTGGATAGGAAGGAAATAAGAAAAAAAAGCGTAGAACAATTAGGATTTCCAGTCTTTCTTTATAATCCTCTTTAGGTTTTATCAACACATTTTCAACAATATATCCATCCATCCATCCATCCATCATGGATGGATGCATCTTTACATCCATCTGTCATCCACCTATCTTTACATCCATCCATTCATTGTCCATCTATCCATCTTTACATCCATCCATTCTAGCATCCATCCATCATCTATCTTTACATCATCCATCCATCCGGTCTGCAGTTCTTATAGGTTCCATATCTGAAGTCAGACCTCAGTAGAAATATTTGCCATGAATCCGTCCTGATATGGATACTTTCAAACTGAAACCAGGAGAACTTTGCAGTTGTTTTCTGACGTGTGTGTTTTTAGCAAACATCCCAGGCTCCCGCAGTCTCCCATTCATGCAGGATTTGGACTGTAGATGTTAACACCGTGTATTGTTTTGACCCGCATGAAGAGCTAGTCAACACTGTAGCTGGGTAAATGTCAGCAGCACTAGGCTTTTAATGAGACCAGAGACTAAGGAGGGAGCTGACACCATCACAGGCTCAGTGCTGAGAGCCTCATTTACATTACAGCAGGCGACAGCCGGAGAGAGGCGAGCGGGAGCGAGCCAGCGAGACGAGGCAGCAGGAAATAAAACATGTTGGTTTTAGGATGGCAATATTTTCTCAGAAGCACAAATAAGGTCGTGTTTACTGAAAGCCTTAAAGCACAGAACGCTGCTTTGATTTTCTTCTCTTTTTTTCCCCCCCTACGCTGAATAAATTCTGCATCAAAAGAGCAGTTTTGTAACAAGTTGCTAATAATTGCAGGTATTGGAAGATATACGGCGGACACCAATATGGGGGCCAGCCTCAGAAGGGCACTGTTGCCATAGTAACTAAATTTGACCACATTAAAAGTATGTCTAAAAGCACCGAGAGGAAAGAAAATGCTGGTTATAAACCTCCAAACTGTACGAGTCCACTAACCAATGAGGTGGTGTCCACAAATAATTACTGGCAAAGTTGATATTTTGTTAACTGGGGTCAATCAGTTAAATTTAGCAAAAGTACTTCATCTTCAGTTCATGGATCTGAGTTACATCTAAGCTGAATTTGCCAAATTTGAATTATGCTGCTATTACCATGCAACGCTGGAGTTAGCAACCATTCGGTGTGATGGCGTTCCATCATAGAGGTGCTGGTCCCATCATATGTTCAATTCAGTTCAAAAATACTTTATTTGTTGTCGTCACTCATATCTTCAAAGAATCGTGGAAAGGAAGAATCTCTGCTCTGTATCCGGGCAGCAGAAATGATATTCCAGAGTAACTTCTCCTGAACGACTCCACCAGTTGTTGGCGAGCACTGCTGATCCAGATCATTGGCTTTTGCTGCTCCTCTTTAAATCTCTGTCTGGCCAAAGAGAGACGTTGGAGTAGGGGAATACGATCCACGTCCGCTATGAGGGTTGGAAAAAATGGTTTGAACCTCCTCAGTTCCAAGTTGTCAACAAAATACCTTGCTGCCATGGATACGCATCCCAACACCTGTCTGAAAGTAAAAAAGCAGGAGCAAAAATCTGCCAGTTGCATAGTGTCCAAAATCAGAGGGAGCAATTGTCCAAGCATCCAACGCCTCAACAAAACATTATCAACAAGTCTACAGAAAGAAGAATCATAACAGAACTTCTGCAACATGGTGCCATCATGAGCGACACAACTCCAGAATAATACAATAACTACATAATATGTAAATCTAAAACTTGGGAATACATAAAGCAAGAATCATTAAGCATCATTTGGAGAATCAAAGACTGAAATGACCAGAGAGATTGGAGACAAACACCAGGACCTCTGTGCAGTAAGGTTTTATTTACAGATCTAGGAATAGACGATTAAAACCAATTTAAACTGATTAGATGTTTCATGATGAAAACAAAGATCAAAAAAGGTTTTTGAAGGTTTCTAGAGTATTTTTGAGGACTTGCGTTCCACTTTTATTTCCACCCCTGGTTGTGGTTCTTTCAAACTGAGAAAGCCTCTCTAAGAGCTGCAACCAGCAAGAAAACACAGAGCAAAGCTATGCTTTTAAATATTTGATTCATGGTCAAAAAACTGTAGTTAGCCTATTTCCAGAGGTGGTATTGCCATGGTAATATGGTCATCCACAACATTATTTTCACCTGTGCTCTTCCAGACTCTTAGTTTATGTACGTTTTTGAATTTGAAGAAAGCAATACATTTCCTTTAAATTATCTCTCATTGTTTTTGCATTTATCAAACAGAAATCATTTTTGGTCATCGTAACTGGCCTAAAACACAAACATTTTAGTCAATGTTGGACAACAAGAACTAAGTCCGTCTGGCTCCAACAATAAGGTAGCTGAACTGGTCCACACTTCTACAGGACGCAGGATTTACCTTCCTTGCTTTCTTTTGTGCGTCCCACAATGGTAACATTTTTCTTTAATTTCCTTTTCTCCTATTAAATTAAAAGTATTCTGCGGCATGCTTAAATCTGCTAAATCTGCTGCAAAGCCGCGGCGTAAAATTAAATGCCACATGCTAGAACGTCTCCTCTGTCTGTGATCCGGCTTTCTTACATCAGCCGCCTTTCTTTTAATCTGAAAGGAATAAACTGAATTTGTGATGGAGAATAGGCAGCAGCGGAGGCGGCGATGAAGAAACGCTACATCACGTCCCTGCCTCCGTAGATCCCTATCCGCTCTGGCTGAACGTCAGGCTGCTACGCACTGGTGGGAGAGAAAGAAAGAAAAAAACAAAATCAGCGGGAACTGGAGTTACACCGGCTTCCAAGTCTGCTGTCATGCCAAAAATGAGTAACGGCAAACAGAGTCCACAGAGCTCTGGTCTCTGGGTGTGTTGATGTACAGCCAGATGTTGCAGGTGCCTCCTGAGACTGCGCTCAGTAAGGGGACGTTTCTGACAAGAATGTTGTTCAGATTTGTGACTGTGATTTTGTGCAGCGTAGCAATGAAAATCTTAAGTCAAATCCCTTTTGAAACCCTTCATCACACAATCAATCAAATGAGGACGATAAAAAGAGTTTCTAACTACAGGCACAAACTTTAAACTGTTAGAAATATTTAGTTTCTACACTAGTTTCTTAGCTTTTATTAGTTATATTTCCAAAAACCTGCCATTTAGATTTTGAGCAAAATTCTTGAAATGTTGCAAAAATGAAGAAAAAAAAAAAATTAGGCGTGTTTCCATCTACTGGTTTGGAGTGAAGGCGTAATTTCATCAGATGTTGACGCTACTCATGGTTGTATCAAACAGGAAGTAGAGGGGATAAACTAGCGTACAGCACAAATCTACGAAAAACAGAGAGGTTTTCAGAAATGTGTTGCTGTAGGGCAAGTTGTAATTGTTGGAAATGGCAACTATTCTCGGCGATGTTACAAACTGTCAAGAGAAGTAGACAAAGAAATGTAATTCTAATGATTCTAACAATTGAAATACTTGATCAGTCCTGTGAGGTAAATGTTCACTACATCAGAAAGTATTCAACAAATGTGTTTCCATCTCTTTTACAAACCTTTGTCAGACCAATGTTGGAGACCGGAAGCGAGTTACAAGAAGTGTGTTAAGGTGCATTCACACCAGGCACCTAACCCTGGTGCCTGGTTACTTCTTGCTTGGTGCTCCTTGGTCAGTGTTCATAGTTCAATGTTGTTTGCCATTGGGGCATTGCCTTAATTGCTATGTTTAATAGTGCAGACAGTGGTGGTTTCTGATATGGGCAACTGACTAAGGATGGCACGAGACCTCTATGGATTGTAGCACAGAGATGGAAGCAAAGCAAAATGAGGAAGAGTTTGAATTCATACTGATATTGGTTAAATTAGTTTCAGTATTTAATATCTAGGTGTTTTATGGGAATATGGATCTTTTAGATCAATTTAAAAAGCAATTTTGATCATATTTCACATTTTATTGTGTCATGTAGCACAGGGCGCTGGTTGGTCTTGGTCTCGGATTAGGTGGTCTTGACTACAACACTACTTGAGACCTCTCCTAAAGCAGATTTAAAGTGCAGGGAATTCTGGGTAAATACAACTGAAACTAAAATGGCTCATGGTCTTTCTTTTTCTTACCAAGAAAGAAAAATCCTGCAGCTGCTAAAATCTGATTCCACTCCATGTTGGTTTACTTTTTTACTGAAGAAGGAAGACGATGCGCTCAGTGTCTTCTTTAGAGGTTTTCATGTCGTTCTTGGTTTTCAAAGTGTTTGGTTTGTCTGACACATTTCAGTCTGAAAGCAAACAATACCAGCTGAAAATATAACAAATGTCATTTTTGTCCCCAACCAAACCGAATCTTTCCTCAATGAAGGTATTTTTACCAATGGGGACGACTATAGGGGTAGGTTATGTTAACTTCATTTTCCATAAAAACAAATTAAGTTTTGGTTACATCCTTTATTTGTGAATGAAAGAAAGTTCATCTTTGATAACATGCAAAACTATTGCTTTCTTTTCCAGAGGACAAAACGAGATTAACATGTTAAAATAAAAAAAGTGAACATCTTTATTCATTGACCTCATTTTTTCTGTTACAAAACTTCCCGTCTCAATGGAATCCTTTCTCTCCCGCCTATCCAAGTCTAGTTATCCACAGCTAACGAAGGTGTGGACGCTAAAACATTTAAATTGGATAGCAGCCAATCAAAAATGATTTAACTTTGTATGTTTTCACTTCAGGGGCAAACATGAGTTTGATAAAGAGGAGTGAGCCTCCCGATGAATATGTATTGAACGTTTGTGCTTACGAGGCTCATGCCACGCAGAGTGCAATCATTTACCTGTCCAAACAACATGTCAGCAGCTCGCAGAGCGACAGGCCCTTTAATGTCGGCATTTGAGAAGATTTCAGTCACCGCTTTACCAAATGGGTAGAGTCATGAGGCTGTGGAGGCTTTTAAAGGGGAACTTCTGAGTGATAGTAATGAGCTGCAGGGAGACAGCAGAGCTGTGGTTTTAGTCGGCACGGCGCCCAATTATCCGCCAGCACCTGTCGAAGTCGGTCGTGGCTCTACGGAGTCGGGCTTTCAAACCACATGCATTTTGTCCCACCCCTCTGCTGTATATTTTCATCGCTCCTATAATGAGAGGGGGTTTGTTATGGCACAGCTACACTGACTGGTGTATCTAAAAGAGGTACTTTGAATTAGATTTGCTTGTTAAATTAGCTCCCCCCCCTCTCCAAATTACACCCACTGACAAACACAAAGACATTTATTGCGTCCTACATAACATATTGCATGTCTGCAAGTACATTTTATTTGGATTAAATAGTACATTTCACAGTTATAAATCTAGATGGGCTTCTTAAAGACGAAATAGAGATCAAAATACCAAAACATGCTTACTGCAATCATTGAAAAGATGCTAAAGAAAAGCAAATTTCAATCAGAATGCAATTAGATGTTGGTTAAATTAGTCCAGACTCTTAAGCTGATGAAAAATAAAGGAATTTCATTGATTGGCTGAAATAACTTCTAAATTCTAAGTCTGGATTCGTGTCAGAGTTCAAATGTCCAACTTGTTCCCAGGTAAAAGGAATTTTGTTCTCCAAGACACCAGCTAAGTTTTCATTTGTCATGTGAATTTTGGACAAAGTTTTAAAATGCTTCAAAAAGAAAATGTGAATTAGGCGTGTTTCCATCTCCGTTTAGCACATTAGCTTTTTGTCGGATAGGTCAAAATCACCTAAAGAGGGTGTACAAACTTTTCTGTGAAATTGGTCACATCATTCCTAATTTTGCCATTTTTATCTACTTCTCCTCATGCAAAATGTGCATAAAATTGAAATTTCTCTAAGGCACTTAATTGGTTAAGACTGCTAGAAAATTCAGACTTTTTGAAGAAGCAGCACAGCTGATTGTCGTCTGCATAAAAATGATTGGGGATATTTCAAAATTAGACAACGATCTGTCCAACGGGGCCCACATGTCACAAAAAAGTGACAAAATACATTCTACACATGTTGTGCATTTCCTTAAGTTTCCTGATACGTTCTTGGGGGAAGGGGGGCAAAACCACAAACATCAGCACCTTTTGCTCGACACTTCTTACGGACAATTTCTCAGCATCTTTAAAATCCTGCCACTTATTTTGGGGATCTTCTGGGTTTGAAAATATCTCATTCGGTGCTTCAGATTAGCAGTGGAAAAGTGTGTCACTCCTCAAGCCTGGAATAGACGGAACCCCACAATGACACGTTTTATCTTCTCTCACCATCTTGTTGTGCGGCAGCATTGTTTTTCAGTGGTTTGCTTTCGAAGGCCTGGATGAGTTACACACGAAAGCTACTAAAACATTGATGGGTTTTTAACCTCAGTCCATGGCTGAACTGTAAGTAACATGTCTATTTTTATTCTTGCTGTTTGGTTTGTGATATTGTACGACAAACCTAAAAAAAATAAAATAAAAAGAAAAGTTGTCTGTTCTTCTCAAAGTGCAAAGATTTTGTCATCAAACGTCAGCATGGTGCCACCATCCTCTGCTGCCTACAGTTCCAGCTGTGAGAACTCATCTCCAGCAGAGTATTTGTTGCTGAGAAAAAGTACTAGCTGACTTGTCATCACATTCTGAAAATCTCTGATATTAATGCGTGAAAACAAGTTTCGACACCTGGCACACTCCTAAGCTTCGTTTGAGAACAAGCAACCCCTCACTTTTCTTACTGAAAACCTTCCAGGGTACATTGAGTGATTATCCTCACCTGATGTACCCTGCTACTCTGGAAGACCAGCTGAGACAGTTCTTGAGGGACATGAAATTGGATACAAGTATTGACTTTTGTTGAGTGTACAGGCAAAAAAAAGTTTCAGACAGACTCAGTGATAGAACGTTCACCATCAGGAAATATGCACCGTTTTGACCATTTGCTACATTTTTTTTTTTTTTTTGCAGCTGTACGTGACACTACAGTGGACCAATGACTGTTTGCGCTTTAGTAGTCGTGGATTCACCTATTCGACAATTTTTCTGTGGAACGCATCTCCAAATTATTCATGGAAAATTCACCTAGCCACAGATTTTTTTCGAAGGCAGAATGCTACTTGGCCAGCTGGTGCTTGTGGAGCAGCAACAAGCCAAGCACCTGATTGGCTGTATCCCAAACAACAGAGACATGGTATACTGTGGAAGTTACAGTAGCTTCTGTGGCAAGACAGTTTTGACTCTGTTTAGCAATGAAAACTACAAAAACAGGCAGTTTTAGATGTTTAAAGAGGGTCTAAGCTATTATCAGGCACATTGCTGTTCTATCTGAAAGTTTTACCTCGAGGGTTTTAATGTTAGTCTTGTTGCACTTTAAGTTCAGTTCATTATTAAGCTCTACTGTCAAAAATTAGAGCAGCTTAAGATCACAGACAAACAACTTCATCTGTAAAATGTTGTTTTTCTTTTGCTTGTCAGCTCTAAGTACATTTAATAAAAATAACTTGCTCATCAATAGTTCTTCCTTCGTCTAGAAATCAGATTTGGACCAAAGCTTTGGCCTATGATGATCTAGCCACCTTACATGCGCCTCAGTTTTACGCTTAAAAGATGGAACATAAGATACTGATTGAAAAGCAGCCTCACAGTAACCCTTCTCTGACCTCAGGATTGTATTTCTAGCTCTCACCTTCACTCAGCCTGGAGTTCTAGAAGTTTTGTAATGATGCAATGCATGCCTTTATATTTAGTACATCTGTGGAGATTTAATTTCTCCAATATTTCAGATTGACACATACACACACATGCACACCTGCCCTCTAGTGTTTCACTTGGTGATAGATTATGTAATAACTTGGCAGAATGTAATAAATTGTGTCTTTACATGGCATGGAAACGCAATAAAGTCCACCCAGGCAATCAATTCTCAGATAACATAACATCCCAATATTACATTATCTGCTAATATATCTCAATGCGAGACGCAACATAATGTTAAATGATGATCCAATAATATTAAAAGCAATAATAAGGGTCGATACTGTTATGGCTCGTGTTATTAAACTCCCTCTTTCCTTACAGCTTGTCACATTTTCTTACGCCGAAGTATAATAATAGAGTCAGTCGGAGATGTGCTGCGGCCCGGACTTAATTAGCACCATTAATCAATAATCAGTTTTTACCGGAGCAGAGGAAATTTCATTTAAATTACTGACATAAATCATGCCTGTCTTTATGTCCCAAAACGTCTTGTGACAGCTAATAATTTCACTCAGTTAAACAGGCGATGACTTGTTGTGTGAAAGTGAGGCTGTGCAAGAACTTGTTTTGAATTTTTCTCATTGAAAGACAACCAGAACAGTTTTTTTTCTTGAAATTCTACATTATGCACATCTGTAGTGTCTTGCGATAGAATTCACATCTTTAGTCACTCATTTGAATGTGTTTAACTTGGATATTTTTTTTTTGCAATAGATCAACTCAAAGAGGTACAAAACTATGAAGGATGCCAGGTTTTTTGGGGGGAGTGACAAAAAATATATTTAAAAAAAATAAATTTTCAGCATTCTTTAATCTGATACCTACATAGAAGAAGACGCAGGAACCACGTGGGAGAAGGTGTTCTAGTCAAACGGTCACTGTGGTGTTTGTTGATTTTTATTTGGCAGAACATAACTCCAAATAATTTCTGGAAAATTCATCTATTTGCTGATTTTTTTTAAAAATTTTTTTGCAGCTCATGTTGGGCAACAATAGGTTTGGTTTGGCTATAAATAACCAAAAATAATTGATGTGGGTAATTATTAACAAAATTAGTGACTTAGATCAAAATTACCAAGTTGGTGCACCACCTGATTATTAGACAATAATAACCAAATAGTTTGCAGTCTCAGTTATTGTCTATAAATACCTGCCTGATAAGGCTTGGGTAATAAAATAAGTCAGACAGCATCTCTATTTGGGGGATCTGCAGTTTAAAGATTCCTTTTGCAGAGTTAAGCAGAATTCATAAGTTTTTTGGAGTGCGGAAAAGCGTCACTTTATTGGTACTGACCCTTTATAAAAATAACATTAAAAACCATGAAGCGTTTTGAAAGTTGTAATGAAGTTAAAGGGTGGGAATACTTTTTGCTAGGTGTTGTACATGACCACCTGTGTGGCTGTCTGCAGACCCCTGCTCTCCCATGCTTCTCATTCCCTCCATTCAAATGACACAATTTCCCTCCTAATCTGGGATCTGACTCGCTCCCTGACTGCTTTAAATGAAGAATTTCATATATCTGCATTCATTCTCGTATATCACATTTTCCCTGACAAAAGGGCCCACCGTGTTCTTAATCACTTAAATCCACATGGAATCTGGCTCAGCCATCTTAGCCAGGGCCCCGGATCCATTAGTCCCTTCTCATTCCAGAGGGCGGGAGTGGGAGTGGGAGTGGAGGGGGGTGGAAACTGCCAACCCATTAGTTCTGCTATGCTCGGCTAGATTTCCATAACCTTCCATTTCAGCGTTTTTCTGCCTGAAAATGGGAAAAGTTGCAGATTAATTCCAACTAATCTCCCGTTTTTTCCCCCTCTATTTCCTTTAATTACTTGTTCCGGCCTTTGACACCCTGAACGGTCATCAGCATTAAGTTGACTTAGCGAGGCACTCTTCGTATTGTTAAGAAAATGGCCTCGATGTCTCTGTTTGCGGGTCCGTCTTTGGCATTCGGAGACTCTTTTGATTTTCTTCCCGCCTCTTTGTCTCCTGATTGAGCCGTTTTAATAGCACCAGATTCGTCTCTTGTCCAGTTTGATGAATTCGCACTCCAGTAGAGAACCTATTTTCTCATTCCATGGGCCTTTTGGTTCAATTTAAATCTCGACTCCCACTCTAAACAGGATGAAGATTAGGCGAAACACGCCACTGATTCCGTTTGGTGGGAAGTTTCCTCCAGCACAGCAGTCATGTCTTACCTTCAACCTCTATCCGTCTAGTTCTGAGGCTTAAACGTTAAAAATATGGGGCGACCCTGCGCTCGCCTTCTCCTTGAAAACCTCTAGCGATCACGATGTGAATGTGACCGCTGAGGCAGAGCAGCCTCTTCGTACCGCTAACATTCAAACGACCCCATGGAAGCGTTCTAATGCCATAAATTAGCCTGCCACTTAGCTTGGATTATGAACCTTATGAGGAGCCTTTGCTAAATTAACTAGAGCCGAATTGTTCCATGACGTAAGAAAAAAAGTTATACCTCATTCCACTTAACTGATTTATGAAATTACATTGATATACCTTTACCCCAACTGTTTCCCCTCGGCCTCCCGGCCCGACCTTTTGGTATCTGCTGGCCTTTAAAAACCACAGCCAACTCTGGAGTCCTGCCTTTACTCTTGCATGCTGCAAGGCTGACAAGGAGAAGTGAGAGATAAGAGGAGCAGTTGATTAATGCCTCATGTCAGCGAGGCTTGTCATCCGAGGTGCGTTCGCGACCGTCACCGTGCTGCAGAGAGAGGACAGGTGTAAATACTATCAGAGCAGCAGAGGCGGGATGATGTGGTGGTGTTAGCTGGCACATGCAGTGCTTGGATAAAGTAAATAGTAAAAAGTCATTTTCAAATGATGACTTTCAATCTGTTCGTATGATTGAAATTTTTTTTGGTTCTAAATTTCCTTGAGATATAAAAAAGAACACATCATGCCCTCAAGGGCAAATTTGCCTCAAGACCAAAGTGACATTGAGAGAGACAGCAGTGTGTGCCGAAGTAACTCTGACTGTTCAGTTCTGACACGGAAAAAGACGACTTTAGTGGTTTGACTGCGATCGATTACTCTTCCTGGTAGGCTACTGTACTGGGTTTTGTTTTAAGCATCCGTGTTTTACAGGTACACAGTTCATTAAAAGTTTAAGCAAACTTCCTGTGCAAATATCTCATTACAACTTGAACACCTGCAGTTTGTATTCAACTGTCTGGTTACACTGCAGGCAAATTACCCACAGCACAGTCAAAGTCTGAACTCACATCCAATCTGAGAGGACCTTAAATAGACCATTCACCTTTAATTCCTCCACAATGAAGAAGGAAACCAGGTGTTAAATATCACCAATGGTGATATTTGGTGTCACCACTTATGGTGCCACAGCTAGCTGGGTAATTACTTTCTCACATAGAGTCAGGGTGACTTGATCCTGACTCTATAATAAAATAAAGTCATAATTGAAAACTGGTTATTGTATTTCAATATCTTGAAATATATTGAAATTAGTTTTGTGATCTGAAGCATTTAAGACTGACAATTTTTTTTAAAAAAATCTGTGGGAGACAGGATTTTCTTTTGCTTCAGCAGTGTTTTTTCTTAACATTTTGTTTACATTAATTATGCATTTTGCAAGGTCGACATTTTATCATTCATATTTAAAGCGCAAATACAACCACATTTTACAGCCTAAAAACCTTCAATCTTGAAAGGATGAAACATAAATAAATCGCTATCTGCAACAAAACCGACTTTCCTAAGAGGAACACAACACGACAATGATCTGCTTTAGTGCGTGTGATTTATTAACACAGACGAACGATTGCTGCCACTCCCCAAAACAGTCACTTTTTGCTCCAGGATTATGAAATGATTTGCTTCCTGCTTATGGAACTTTAGTTCCAAACAAAAGAACTCCACTCAGGGAGTTTTCTGCATATTTTCTACCTTAGATTTTCAGAGATGGAGGATATGACATAACGCTCCTCTGGTGGCTGACCAAACTCGAATATACACACTCCTAAAATAGACACGTTTGTGTATAACTTTGCTGAGAAGATAAGATTGCTTTTTCATGCATCACTCAAGGTTGAGTGATTCTTTACATAAATGTAAATAAGTCATCCTTTCATTATCTGCAGCTGTTCAACAATACTGCTGCATAGTTTTTGACAGAAACCTGGAAGCGGGAGTATATAACTTTGTTGCTTGCTTTCTGTCCACTACAACAATGATTTGCTGGTTTTATTGGCTGTTTTTTAAAATACTTTTTTAAGGTTTTTAATAGTCTTGTCTCCATGCTATATAAAATAATCTTATTTCCAGATTGACATCTTAGTATATTTTTACTATTTTAAATTACCACATACAGGATTTTATTAATCAATTTAATAACTTTTTGGATTTTAATGATGTCTCACTTGATGGTTCAATTGTTTCAGAGTATTATTTTCTGTCCATCGTTTTGGCTCAACTCCGGTTTGTTAAAACTGCTATTAATGAATCTGACATTGACGTTTTCATATCGCATTCCCCTCACCGCTAACATTTTCCTTTTTACCTTTGCTTTTTGTCTTGCGGATTCCTAATAACCCTCTTTTTTTTTTTTTTTTTGCCTCTGTGGCCTCAAATCTGCCGGGAAGGGATCAAATGTTCCTGAGTGATGATAATTGGCTAACAGACTTACTACTAGAGCTTGGAAGCTAATTAAAGAGTATCATAATCACCTGTCAGCTCCTCTGCTGTTGTCTGGGCGGCACAGAGACGTTTCATTAGACGCCTAAAAATAGCTCCCCCCTCCTCCTGTTGTGACACCTCACTCCCCACCTTTCCCTCCCATCAAAGGCCCGACAGACGACTCTTCACGTTCTCCCTGACACTCACCGGCTCCAGCTTATCCGAAGTGGGACGTTTGTTAGGGTTTCCGTTCACACGCCCCGCACAAAGTGAACCGAGGCCGAGTTCGCTTAGTCTGTCGCTAAAGAAGACATTTATAGTCAAGGAGGACACAAATGGAGAAGAAGAAGAATGGCTTTTGATATTGCTCATAAAACGTCATTCCTTCTTCACACAGTTTCAAATCCTCTCAGCTGAATTCACACAGACCCTGTTCTATTAGCATTAGCAGCTGCGGCTTTTATTGGCTTTACAGGTTTGTTTTGGAAGCGTTTTATATTTTCTCCTCAAGATTTAAACCCAATTATAGGCACATTAATATTTCGCAGGGATAAACCCAACGTGTCAGCGGCACCTGTAGGTGTTTTATAGGGGATGAAAGATAAGGGGAGGGGCAGCTATCCGCACAGGTGCCCCACTCAAGCGTCAGTTGTTTGCTCAGTAATGATGATAAATGGTGCTCTACCTCGAAGCATAACATGTTCCTTTTCTCCTCTCAAACTCGCCACAGAATCAGAGATTTAGCTGGACTTGATCTGTGTATTGTGAAGCCACTTCAAAACACAACACAGCTAATCTCATCGGGATTTTATTAGTTCACACAAATGTACCTTTCCTGGGAAAAAAAAACAAGGTTAGGCGCACAGCAAGAGATACCACAACTTTATTATATTTAAAGCAATATTACGATCTGTCTGGTGATAATGGACGCACACACTCAAGCCTGAGGTCGTTTATTTGACAATAAGTAGAGCGTAATGACACACCCAGCTTGCAAAACGAGACAATGCGCAGTAATGAGATGGTGAAGAAAAACATTGTGATTGGTCTCAGTTCCGAGGAGAATATTTTCTAAAGCACAGAACAGTTTGTGAGATTTCAAAGCTGCTTCATATCATCTCATATGCAACATCGGAGTTCCCCACGGTATTGTGTTGTCTCCCTTCCTATTCACCACCATCACGGCGGACGTGCCGTGATGGTGTCTGTTGTTCCAGACTCTGTCATTTGCAAATGGCACAGCTATGGTGAGGTGTGTGGAGGAGGGATGGGAGGTGGAGGACGGCATTAGGTGGATAGTTTTGTGGCGAGGTGCAGAGAGAACCAACTCCAGCTAAATGCAGACAAGACTAAAGAACTGCTGGTCAGTTTCAGCAGTAAGAAAACATCTTTGCTCCCAATCTCCAGATGCGGAGCAGGTTCTATCCTCGGTGTTGGCTTGGTCTGGAGGCTGCAGTGGACCACGAACGCTGATGTATTTTATAAAAAGGCCATAAGCAGACTATTTCCTATGCAAGCTCAGCAGATTGCTCTGCATGTTCTATCAGTTATTACTATCTAGATCTGTCTTCAGTTCAGCGGTGTGCTGCAATGAAGACAAAGGACTCAAACACCTGAGTGAAGTTGGCCCCTTCACCTTCTTCAAATCTAACAAAATTGGTGTCAAACCTTTTGTGACCAGCAGGGGGGGAGGGGGGGATATATCTTTTAAACAAGATGCACCAGAACGCAGACTAATAGACAATATTTTATTTAACAATTTCCTTAAAACACTTTTTTTTTTTAAAAAAAAAAACATGGGTTCAGGCCCACCACTTGGTCCCTGGAAGGAAAAGGGATCAGATGAAAAAAAGGACAATTTAAATTATTCCAAGAAATAAATGAACAAACAAAGCAAATTAGTAAGTTAAAACAAAAGAAAGAACACATTAGTAATTTCAATAATAAAACAAAACTGTAAATGAAAACACTTCAAACGGTGGAGCAAATTGTTGTCCAATTTCAACGGCCTTTCAACAGGTCCAGAGGAGTCATGCCCCGCCCACTCAGCTCGTCCAAGCAGCTGCAGGCTTCATTCGGAGCGGCCCAAACAAACACCGGCAAAACAAGACGGCAGAGCAACGAATTTCAGATGAGCGGATCAAGCACACCAGCCACTCGGGCAGCCGACATGTAGCAGGAGAAACACAGACACACGCACCTGTCAGCGGCCTGCTCAGCTATAAAGGCATCAGCCCCGCCCACCAATCAACTGCGCACCAGGTGCAGCAAGAAGCGCGCCGAGCGGGGAGGGTGGAACGCCATCCCACCACGCTTTGTTCTACACTTGTGCACCAAATTGTTTTGCTTGCACTGCTTTTCCCTTGGAGATATTATTTAAAGTTTGAAGGTCAGATGGTCCACCACGGCCACCACATTATCCAAATCTAACAACATTGGTGTCAAGCTTTTGTGCCGTAAATATTTGAGTTTGTGTCGCTATCACTTTAAAGATATTTAGATTTTGGAGTTCATCAGAGGTCAGGGAGCGATTGACCTCTAATGACATCTGGAAACTATTTTTTAGTAATATCTTTAAAATGATCGCAGCAAAAACACTAGTTTTTACTGCACAAACATAGCTGAGTTGATTGACACCAATTTTGTCTGATTTGAAGAAGGTTGAGGGGCAACATCACCGTTCACCAGTAAGATATGGAGATCAAACTGGCTCCACTGGAAGAGGTGGTGAGAAACGGAAAGCTGTTCGTTCTTTCTGACAGCAACTAAAAAGTAGTTGTGGAGCAGACTTCACTCTGACTGGTAATATTGCTGCACTCCCAACCATTTTAGCTGGAATTAAGAATGTAGTTTTCACAAATAGAGAAGCCCTCCTGTCTTGTTAGTTATTTATAGCTGGGGTTCTGGAAACCAGAAAGTGCAGAAATAAGCAAACGCGCAACGGTTAATAATTTATGTAGTCGAGATGGTTATCAACTGTCAAAGCCTTACCTTATGGTCCACTCAAACAGTTTGCTGGGAAAAAAAAAAACAAAAAAAAAAAAAACAGGACAGCTCATGCTTTATAGTTTGGCACGCTGGCAGCTCTCTCTGCTGGGAACTTGCTGCTTTAAGCAAAACCTGATGTCCACATATGTCTCAGTGGAGGCATGAAACACTGAAGACGATGTTCTCACACTATTTTCTACTTTGCCTCCTAAAATATCATGGTAGAACAACGGGAGGAGGTGATGCATCACTTTCCTACTTTGGGGAGAAAATTTTGTACTTACTGTCATGAAACCTAAGAAATTCAATACATTTAAAATATGCATATCATGACTATTATATGTACTACTGGCAAAAATTCACCCTTGAGCTATTAATGTTTGGTCCTTAACTCTCCTGTGTGAAAACAAATAGATTAGAGGTTAAAACTATTGCTTAGCAAAAAAACGTCAAATGTTTGTTTCATATTTCAAGAAAAGACACTGCTGTCTTTTGACCAAGCGTACAAACCGAGCTTTATAAAATGGCAGTTGACCTTTAGAGGTCTGTGTCTGGGATACGGTTTTGTGGGGTGCACCAGGGCACTGTTGTTGCTCCACGCTAGTTCACACTGTATTTGCTGCCTCTCAGCAATTTCAGTGAATTTAAGAGCGTCTCTGAGGATTTGCATGCGAGTGACCTACAGGTTTGCTTTTAGTTTAATCCTGATCCAACTGAGAGCGTCAAACTCTGGGACTGAATGTTTGAAATCAAAGACTGGAAGGAGTTAAATGACAGACAGACGTTGCTGCCGCTTATAGTGGTTAACTCTGTTGGTTCCCTCATTTTACAGTTAAGGCTGCAATGAATTTTAGTAAATCAGTTATTCTATTGATTATTCTGTTAATCAGATAAAAAAAAATTGGCATTCTGCATATTTTAGGTATTTTATTGCCCAAAGTGCAGTAGGAGTTCTGGGTAAAACGCATTTACAGACAAAGTAGTTTTTTTTTTTTTACTAAATCTTAAATACAAAATGTAATTTATTGTATCATTCTTGGTTCAATTATTGCTTTGAATATGTTGCTTTTTTGAGAAAATTGCCTTTTTAAAGTCTGTATATTCCAGTTAACAATTAATCAATTACTGAATTAGTTGAGGATTATTTCAGTAATCGATTTATCACGATTAATCTGATTAATTGCTTCAGCCCAAATTAAAACAGTGACCTGCTCTGGATTGGGTTGTTTTCCATTTTAGAAATAAAATCACACCTTGAGCTGGAAATGATTTGTGTAAATCTATTTACAGTCCATCTCTAGGTTGTCACCATCTAGCCCTGAATGCATCATCCAGGCTACTGACAACAGCAGCTCAGTTCTGTCACAAAACTCTTGTCTTGGCGTCTTTACACTTCCAGTCAATGATAGGATCCAATATACAATTATTGGATCCTATCATTATGGTCAGGCACTTTTATTGCTGTCTGACTTGCATGCTCCTAGTAGGTCCCTGAGGTCATCTGATTGGGGTTTGTTGGTTTTCCTGCTGACCAAAATTTAAAACCAAAGCAAAGAAAGGCTTGGAATCTGTTTAGAGGTACTTTTTCAATTCCAGCTGTATGCAATGCATTTTCTTTGAATTTTGGATTACTTTACAGTGATATTTATATTGTATAAGAATGTTTTACCTCCTAAAGTGCTTTGCAGTACTATGTGAGAAGCACTACAAATTCGACTTATACTTGCTTCTTTTTAAAAGAACTCTGATACAGTTGGAAGCTTTGCAGTGAGCACTCTCATTGGTAACGGCATCAGGTATATTTGTCCCTCCATAGAGATTTTTTTTTTTGGACTTTGTAGATTTAGGGTGTTTCCACACATGATAGATTCAGTTCCATTGGGGGCCATTTCGGGTGAGAGGCGGGGTCACCCTGGACAGGTCGCCAGTCTGTCACAGGGCAACACAGAGACAGACAGGACACACAACCACACACACACACACACCTAGTGTGATAGACCAATTAACCTGACAGTGATGTTTTTGGACTGTGGGAGGAAGCCGGAGTACCTAGAGAGAACCCACCATGCACAGGGAGAAGATGCCAACTCCGTGCAGAAAGACTCCAGGCCGGGAATCGAACCCAGGACCTTCTTGCTGCAAGGCAACAGTGCTACCAACTGCGCCACTGTGCAGCCCTAATTTCTGTTCTGTACGACAAAAAAATTTCGACTCTTCAAACCGCAAAAGTTGTCAAAACTCAAACTTTATTTTTTTTTTTACTTTTGAAATTTGTAGAAAATTTCAGATATTAATCTCAATATTTCAGAGTTTTTTTGTCGGAATTGTACTTTTTTTTTTCTACCTTCAATGGCCCTAATATGCTGTGGTAGGTTCTTGAATCAGAGGTACTGAATGCATATCTAAGTTTAAAAATATACAATTTTGTAAAATATTATTAAATGTTATGGTAGAAATCCAACACCAATGAAGCTGAGGTTTAAAGTTGCACATTATTCCTATATAGCTCCGTTCCACCACTGCAGTTTAAAATGCTCTGTTCTCCAATGTGTCACAAACGGGTTTATTTTTACCAAAATGTTTAGTCTACACTCATCGATAATTCATAAAGCCTCAGCTGGGAGAGCAATTTAAAAGAGGCAAACAACAGCCGTCTGCGCTGTGAGATCATTGCATGAAAAAAAGGAGGCAAACTGTGATCTTCGAGAAAGCACCTTCCTGCAGAGGATACCTCGCAATATTTGATGAAGCGACAGACTGAAATAGCTTCGCTGGATCATGACAGTGATGCCTAGACAGTTTGATCAAAGCAAAAATAAGGTTGAGACCGTTTGGCTGCTGCGGTTTTGACGAGTGCTGCCTCTCAGATAGCATCTGGATGTGTCGTTGCGGAAGGTCGTTCTGGTGGCCAACTCCCTGAAAGGGCACTTCGTGTCAGTATCAGGTGACAGGCCTGGTGTTTGTGCAGCCTGGTCCTCTTCTTTGGTGAAATCTGAAATCAAGCTCTGGTCACAGCTGGAGGTGTCCCAATCAGTTCCTCTCTTTTTATGTGACCTGGAGATTACGTTTTGTCATCAGTACGGCCAGTACAAAGCTGTGAGGTGTCCACTTCTTCCTAGGGTTGATTGGAGAACGCGGTACCTCGCAAAAGTTTCTACACCCGTTGCGATATTCCACTTTTGCTCACATTACATTGGGATTTTATGTGAGAACACAAAGTATTCATAAAGTGGAACGGCTTTCAAAATTGGTTGGACAGAGAGCATTAACATGTTTTCACATTTTACCAAAGATTCTCCATTGGAATTGAGTGTGAACTTTGACTAGGCCATTGATCAAATTTGTTCTCAACCTACAAATATTTGAGGAAAAGTGAATATTTTGCTGACTTAGGTTTTCTTTAAAAACTCAAACATTTGCAGACATTTACTCCATAAAATGCTTGAAGGTTTAGTTTTCTGGTGATCCCATTGGATCCATGGTTTCCTAGAACTGCTCCGCATCAGTATTGCAAGAAGTTGACCCACTTCTGGCACCAGTGTGCAGGAATTCCAGCCCAGGATGATTGGATTACAATCCTTGGCTTTGCTTCAGAAGCAGAGCGTTTGATGTCAGACCCACCTTTTCTGTGGGATTAAAGTCCAGAGATTGAGCTGGCCACTCCAGAATGTTAGTCTCGTTGATCTGAAACCAAGATGCCGTCCTGTTGGAGTTTTTTCCTCTCCAAGGGCAATACCTCTCTATTATAAGGAAACAGAAACAACTAAGAGTTTAGGGTTTTAAGCAGCCTCAGTACAAGGACCACAGGTTGTCCAAAGTCTTCGTTAATTTTGAGTACAGTATTATGTACTCGAAACATGTTTGGACTTTTAGTGTTTATGTTTTGATAATTTCAGTCTAGTTTATTTTCTCATTTCTTGCCATCTTAGTTTATACCTCCTATCATTTCAGTTAGTCTCATTGTTTATATTTTTCATTTGTTTCTTTAGATTACTATTTCCTTTTGTTTATTCTTTACATCAGTTTCAAGTTTTTTTTCTTATGTTCCCTTTGTTTTATCTTTTATTCTGCTCCCCTTCCCAGCTGGTAAGTCATTTCCTTCTTCGCCTCTACCTGCTCCCAGCTGCAGCCACTCACCTATAATTAGCTCTTCTTCCCTCAATATTTAAGCTCCTTTCTCTCCGTTTACATTTGCTGGACCCTTTCTGTTTGATCCATGGTTTCAGGTATCAGTTTGTCCTCATGTTCTTCTGCCATCCTGTGTATTCCATTTGCCTTTGTAAGTTTTTAGTTTTGTCATTAGTTTTGTCCCAGTGCTTTGGTTCACCCTCTGACTTGCCTTTTGTAAAAAATAAACCTTCAGCCAAGAAGTCAAAAACTAAAACATCGTTGGGTGAAGTGTTCCAGTCAAGCTGCAATGTGGAGATGTATCATTTAGATACTGTATATATCAATTTAAAACAGCAACATTTTTGAAGCATATTAGTTTTGTTATTTTAGGAATTGAAGATGAGGAAAAAAAAAGTTTCATTCTCCAGCACTTGTCCAGTATTTTGGAAAACACCTAAAATAAAATTCCGGGTAAATTTCCAATTTTTAGAGTCAAAACTAACCAGCGTCAGTCATCTGCCGCCTGAAATGTGGGCCACCTGTTGGCCTTCATAGCAGAAACGAACTCCTGAATGTATGTCAAGTGAAAGTATTATTTCAGCTAAACAGTGACTGGTCTGGTTATCAATGTTGGACTTCTGTTATTTTGATCGCAGCTGCTGGTTCTGTGGATTTCACCAGACCTAATATTGTCAGACACCCGGCAGGAATGATGAGGAAAGCTTGAAAAGTCAACTTAAGTGTTGCCGTCTCCTCTGCAGGCTGCTGGGCAATAATTTGATTAGCGCGCCGTCATGATAACGTGCTAAATCAGGCCCCGCTTTTACAGACTTAAGTTCATACATCAACGTCAGCGTGGCTCTGACAGCTGTCTTGTCTTGTTTATGAAGTGAATGGAGCAGGATTGGTGGCAGATGCCTTGCAGGCCGCATGACAAAGAGTGGGCAAACTCCCTTGTTTGGCTTGACAGGGTTGAGAGCTCCCCTCCTCAGCTGTCAGGAGGGAACATCTGTGTTCTGGCAAATGAGCGATGTTTGTTCTGCGGCGGGAGCAATCGGCCGCCCGCGGTGACAGCCTCTGTCACGGTCCAGGGATGGAGCGGGAGGACAGAGACGGAGGAGAGGAACGGGAGGAGGGGGTGTAATCCCTGTATCCAATCCCGGCTGCGGAAACAGAAACGCTCAGCGTTTTATAATTTAGGATGTAGCTCCTTTTCCGGCCCTGAAATCTCTGATTCTGTGGATTACACACTTGCAGTATGCAGCTCTGCTTTTAAAGGGATTATTGCCGAGATAATGAATCACTTTAAATTGACGCTTACAGTAAAAAATACTATATTTGTGTTGATACTTGAGACCTCTAAGGCTCTGAAAAAGAAAACGAGCTTCACAGTGCAAAGCAAATTGCAGGGGACAGATTTTACGTTTATCTTTAAAATAAAGAAAGTATCACATTGTTTACAAAAGAGCAGAGTGTAAAAAGTGTTGTCTGCCTGAATGGTGACCCTGGTGGGCAGAGGTCCGTTCAAGTTTCCTGCAGTCATTTCAATTCAATCTGAAGCTTCAACTGATCCTAGTTATCAAACAGGGCATTAAACTCACTTAGTTATTCAATTTAGTTAAAAAGTTTCTGTCTAAGGAAAATCAGCAGATTGCGTTGAGCCATTGACTCTTAAACAGCTAAAAGCTTCTGGATGGAAATTTCAATGTTGTACAGAAGAGGCAGTCTGCAAGTAGGTGGCGCTCTCTCTGTAACAGTTTACCTATATGCTTAGGGTGTGACATACACTGAAGCGGATGGTGTGTTCCCAAGTGGTCTGCGTTGTGTGTGAATACGAATGTCCGCAGCCACGTGACCACGAGTCGACTGTCTGGCTTCGGATGAACTGTGGTAGAGGCTTTAGTCAGTCTGCTCTCACACCACAGTTTGCAGCACATTATTATTGCAGGGCTGAAAAGAACTTCTTATTCTTTCAGACTTCCTTCCTTTGGTTGATAAAACAGAAGCTAGATGTCACTGGCTGGAGGCAGTGTCTATCTCAAGGTCTCAAACATGCTCTGAAATATTCTTAGCAGGGAAATGACAAGATCGCCTCCAGCCAAAACGCTTCCTGAGCTTCCTGACCAGCAGAGAATGATAATGAAAGACATAAAACTAAATAAATTCTTCATAAACACTGCATTTTGAAAATCACAGCATCCTGTGTGAAATTTGTTCAGCTCATGGTAATATGATGTAGGTCATTCAAGTGTAATTTCCCTGAAAGAAGGTCCAACATGGCTTGTGGCAAATTGTAAACCAGACAATTGCAGGGTTTCTTCAGCAATGGTTTTCTTCTTGCCACACTTCCATAAATGACCAGATTATCTGGTAAATGAAGGTGATGTTGGCACATAATAAATGCTCTCCTTGGCCTTCACTAATGTTCACTACAGCCTTTCCTACACCTTCTACAAGCTGGACCCTAGTCAGGTATTGTGGGTAAGCAATTTGATTGACAGAAGACTGCATTTGGTGATTGGTACGTGGATTTACATCATTGGATGAGCAAACACGCTGTCAAATTCCTCAGACAGCATCTCAACCACAATAAGACCACAGTAGTTGGTGAGACGGCGAGCTGGAAATTGATTATTCCTTGGTCAAACCTTGAGGTCCAAACCTATCAGTCGTGGCACAGAAAACACAAACATCGTCAACTGTACAGGGCAACCTGCAATGAACAAATATGCTCAGAGATTTTGGAGAAACTGGCTGTCGAAAGGTACAAAAAAACCACAACTTCTGGCACGTTTATGGCCCGCCCACATTCCCCCTGCCTATGTTCACGCACAAATAGTGAGGAACACGCTGCCAATGGACACAGGCTCATCTAGGCTAGAACTGGACCAGACATTTACCAACAAGAGGAGTTCAATGAAACTCAGAGGTCTTAACAGAACAGCTGTGTTTATGCTGGAACTAAATCACACACATTGTATGTACGGGCATCAGAGCACCACTTCACAGGAAGGAAAAATAAGAAAAATCTGAAAAATAATAATAAAAAAGGTTTGATGCCTTCAAACCGTAAATTTCTATGACACAGAAACAGAGGGGATCACAGTTATGCCTTTCTTCATGTTCGTCCGTAAAATCCCAGTAGAAGACAGACTTTTAAGGGAGAACAAAAAAGGCCAACTATGACGTTGAGGCTGTCCCACATGATCAGCTGTAGGAATATTCAACACAGTTACTCTGTAACACAGCCTGAGAAAATCTGAGTCTCTTCTTGGCAACAGAACTAGATTACTGGGTGTGCTAGATCTACAGTATGTGCATTTTGCCAGAAGATGATTAATTTTGTTTTGGCTTGTGCGTCTGAATGATTCAGAGCCCTTTTTTGTCAGCCAAAACTCATACAATGGCTTTTCTTTTTCAGATTTTTTACTTTTAATTAGAGCACAGGGATTCATAGTATGCGTTCAGTTCTTGACCTAGATCGTGGTGAGGGCGGCACCTGTCATTTTTCACATTTATTTATTTTTTTTGTGAAGCTGCTTTCTGGTTTCCACCATTTCTACACGGACCCGGCATAGATTCCAAGAAATTTCATTTGTTCTGACAAAACTCAACCTTCCTCCCACCATCAAACCTCAGCAACAGCGTTCAAGCATTCAAGCTGGCTAGAAAATAAAGTCCGGGGTTCATGTGAACTGTGAACTAGAGCATCTTTTATTCATTTCAGAGCCTTGGATGTTAGAGACGCTCAGCTTGAATTACCGATTGCCTCGTGATTGAGCCGCTCTGACGAACAGTCAGATTGCGGCTTTCCCTCCGGCTCCCCCTCTGTTTCCGCGTCACAGAAATCTTTCAGGATTTGAAGGCATCACACCTGTTGTTTTATGTTTAACTCTTTCTGGTTTTCTTTCAGACGTGGAGCTAAACTGCGTTTTATTTTAATATGTGGGGAGGAAGAAAAGGGCCAGAGCAATGCCAGTCCACCGTCACAGTAATGGCGATGCACACATACACACCACATCTGCCCTTTCACACACATCTACAGTCCCATAAAAAAGTATTTACCCCCTTACAAATTTCTTTTGTTGCTGCTTTTTTTTTTTTTGTCACTCTTTGTCGATCAGAAATTACTATCAGACTAAAATAACCAGTCAATACTGCATTTTTAAAATATTTGTCTTATCAATTTATCACTCAGGACCTGTTCACATAGAAACAAAATTAGGTGTATCCAAAAAGGTTCTCAGCCACAGATGCTTTAGTATTATTACAATTTCTCCAGCATATTCTGTGAGTTTTAGCATCTAAGCCACTGAAAGAAAGTGTCCATATGGTGCTCATCAAGTGCAGTTAGAGACCATCCAACTGGGAAAGCATATCACTGGCATGCAGACTGCAGACTGTGAATCCATATCATCTCCACCATAAATAGTGCGTCCAAGCTGTCCTTTGCATTTGAGATACGACAGTATGACACAAATGGCTCAAAAGAAAACAAAACGAAGATTTTAGAGTGTCTGGAAAGTCACGTTGGTTTGGTTTGTGAATGCGGAACTGAACTCTAATGTGGACCAAAGAAGCTAACTCTTGTCTGTCTACAGAGCTAGGTCTTGGTTCGCTTCAAGTGAACTCTGGATACGTGAATGCCAAAAGCAGGAAGCTAACTACACAAGCTAACTATATGTAAAAACAAACAAAACAAATGTGTGAGCCTAGCCCAGCAGGGAGAAACGTCTCGTTGTCTTTTACCAGAAAAGAGAAATCCTACAATCTATCCATCTGTCTGTCTGATACATAGTGATGCATGTGTTTTCATGTGACACTTCCAGTATAGCACACCAAATAAACTTCCTCCGAGAGGAACATGGACGAAAATGTTCAATACCAAGGTCAATATCTGTCGCCCCCGAGACGCCGGCGTCCACGACAGCTTAAAGTGATCAACTGCGTTTATCAGGCGACTCGTACTTTGGCCTTTGCTGAAAACAGAAAAATGATTTTGGAAAATTTAGACGGATGAGGCTGGAAATGAATCCATAGATTTTCACTTCAGGTATCAATAACTCGTTAACAAAATCGCATTAAACAGCAGCTCGACATTTATTTACCTCTCGGAATTATCAACTTGAAAGCACTTTGACCTTCTTTGTGAGTCTGTCATATTATTTATGTATTTTGCAACACTTACTAGTTGCAAAAACTACACTGTAAAATTGATGTAATTAGAGTATTTTCTTTACATCACGTTTTTTGCTGTAGTTTGCAGTGGTTCGTATTTTTTTGTCAATACTAACCACATTCAAATGTATTTTACTTGGAGTTTCATGAAAGTCCAACACAAAGTAACATATTTGTGAAGTAGAAGGAAAAATGACCGAACGAAGAGATCACGTGAAATTTTTACCAAAAAGTCCAAATTAGATGTAGGTCTTCACTTTGACTAGGCCATTTTAATACATGCACGTCAACGGATCTATACCATTCACTTTATCATAGCAAAAATGAATGACAAGAAATGTACAAACTGTTTGTCACTGGTCATTTTAAGAACACTGTGTGTTCAGTAAAAGCACAGCTCACCAATGAGCAAATGTAAAGGAAAAGAAATCCAGCCCGACGTCGCAGAGAGCAGGTGAGGAACAAATTCCCTTGTGTTCCTCCTTCTTTGCAAAACAACGTTTGCTATTAATAGGCCAAGGTCGATGGAGTCCTTCACTCGCTAATGAAAAGTACGCTGGCTCTGCGCAATCCCATCAAAGTAGGCAAATAAGTGACACAAATGGGACAACAATGAGAACAGAGGTCAGAATCTGCTTAAAGCCCTTCATTTTGTTAAAGCGCTCGCTGAATCAGACACGCTTTGCAGCCGATCGCTCTGAAACGGCACCTGCTTTTAGTCGGACGCGCTTTCTTTTTGTACGCTGCCGGAAACGCAAAAGATGCTGAATGTGTTGGAATTTCTCTCCTCCCCGCCCCGAGTGATCAGACGGGGGACTTTCGGAGCTAATCTCCCACCAGAGCGAAGCAGTTCCAGCTCTGCTGAAATGGCTGTGGGTGGGTAATGTGAATATGGCCGGGGTTATCTTAAACAGCGTGAGATAATGTCGAAAGCAAAACTCTGAACTTCTCAACCTAATTAGGTACTGACTCATTTAGAAAGAGGGCTGCCAGTACACAAAAAATGGAAATAAGAAACACTCGTTCTAATTTTGCCTTAGTGAAGTGGGAACCAATTAGCTACACGTGGAACTACACACACACACACACACACTCCGTTTTTTCTTTTTCTTGAACTCGATAAATAAATTGGGTTTGTATTTTAGGGTCGGTGGAAATAGAATTTCTAAAATGTCAAAAGTAACTGCAAAATTTTTATTTGTCCGAGGTGCGAAGCAAAAAACAATTAAAGCAAGAAACAGTAAAACAATAAAAGCTCAGAGGCACCAAGTTGATTCTTAAAATGAATAAATAAATAAAAGACCGTGACATCATGGCACATCAAATACACATTTATAATCCTAGTTAGTCACGATAATTTATCCCAGTTATTATTGCGATAAATGATAATATTTTCAATGTCATTATATTGATGATGATAATAATAATAATATTACCATTATTTATTGATCTTTGACAGTTCACCCTCTCAGTTAAGTGCTCACTTTTTGTAGTGAGAACTTTAACTGGAGGATACTTTAAATTTCGAAAATAAAACCCAACCTGATGAAACATAAATAAAGTGGATTATGAAACAAAATTGTCCTTCAAAAGCAATCAAAAGTTTTAATTTACCATGCAATTAATTGATTAGTTGCTTATTGTGACAGGCTTAAGAGCTAAAAGACTTGAGGAGACTACATGTTCGTCAAAGTCCTCCATTTGCTGTTTTCCTGTTGTCGCCTGGCCTACGCCAAAATCATCTTATGGCAAAAAATGACATATTCCATTATTTTAGGAAGGTGACTATTTGTGGAAACATACCAAACATTACGCCTTCAGCTCACTCATCTGATTTTCATAAAGTCATCATTCATGGTTTCACCTCTGTATCATTACTGGGTGTGGAAACATCAGCAGCTAGCTAACAACGCTATGGCTAGCCCCTTCCTGCCAGCTGCTGAGGAATAAGGGGGCATAACTTTTGATATATTGTTTTGTCTCAATGTCAGAACAGGTGAGAAAATATATTGGACAGCATGTCAAGTTTAGGGGTCATATATGTTGCGTCTGTGGCAAAGTGTTATTTCTCCACCAGAAGCAATAAAGTGGACGTGGACTCCCGGCAGCGCTGCACCGCCCCGCTAAACTTTCCCAATCGATTTTTTCCCCCAGGAAAAACCACAATGGGAACAGGACCTGCCAATGAATTCATTTCATATCATTTCATAAAATTGTTTACCGCTGCAGCCCAAGCAGAACCTGAATGCTGTTTTCTTCCGTTTTGAGCTAGTTCACCCATCGACGCCACGGGACCAGAGGACAGCCAACCCGACTCGGTGAACCGCAGCAGGAAAAGCGTAGAGAATACTAAAGCTGAAATGAGATGCGTGGTTGTTTACACGACTAGTGAAGAGTCCTCAGGTGGAGCAGGAACGCTGCCTCCTGGCAGCCACCGCAGCACCATGACAGTCAGGGAGATAATTACACTTTTCATTTATACTTGGGTTTATTAGTGTTTGTTTCTGCTCGCCTCCTTACTTACTTCACCGTGCATTTCATGTTTCCTGCTTATGGCAGTCATCTGCATATCATTATGTGTTTATCTGAAGGCTCTGTTCTGTGCATGCATACATTACACACAGAGAAGATGTTCTCAGACTGAAATGATAATGAGAAATTTTCCAGCTAAGGTTTTGACTTTGTTTCTCCCCAAAAGCAAATTTGAGTCCTTCGTCATGTGGCGCATTAAATGTACGATGAAACGGCAAGTTCAGCTCGAGTAAAATAACAGAAGAATGTCAGGAAGCAGATTTCTGTTATTTTCTTTGATGCTTGAGTCCATATTTCACTGGATATTCAGAACAAATTCACAGTAATCACGTTGTATTGTATGGTGTTTTATTTAGCCGTAGGTAGCTGGGAATGCTATACTAATGACCTTTACTGTCATCTAAAATCCAGGATTTGACTAGGCCACACTAAAATAGATTTTTTTTTCCAATTTTTTTTTTAAACAGTTGGATTTGGACCTGATGCTGTGTGTTGGGTCTTGTTTACTGCTGTTTCACCCAATAGAAAGAGTTGCCTCAAAATGATTAATCTTTCCTTGACCAATTTCAACTATTTTTACACAACAATACAACAAGAGAAGAAGAACTACCAAAGATGCTCAAAATGATTAATCTTGATTAATCTTTCCTTGACCAATTTCAACTATTTTCACACAACAATACAACAAGAGAAGAAGAACTACCAAAGATGCTGCCGTTGTGTGTTGTTTCATAGAAAATAAACAGCCTCACTTGGCTTGAAGAGCGACAAAAACAAATTGTAATTTCTTTGACTTTATTGTAGAGGAGGAAGATGCAGTATCGTTTGTCAGACTGCAGGGGGCGATCAGATTTTTTCGTTCAATCACAGGGAGAAGTTTTTCCACTTTTTCGCTAAGGTGCTAGTTGGAGGCTTTTGAAATTGAACTATAACTTTTAAAATTTTTTGGATTTTCACAGTCAACTCATAAATGAACATTTAATCAACTGGCAAATGTTACTTGATTAAATAGATATTTATGCTACGAAATTAAGTTGGTTGATTTTATAAATTTTTTTGATTATGAGAATTGGTTAAATGTTACAAGAATGCAAAAACAGAAATAATCTCTTGAAACATTCTCACTGCACTGCAAGAGCAACATATGCAGAAGGCATGTAAATAACGTAGTCAAACCGACTGCTTGATATTCAGTCTGTATGTGTTCGCTGGGATCACATTCACACACACCCGCACACACCTTCTCAAACACACACACACACACACACACACACACACACACACACACACAGCACATTTAAACAGTGTTCAAAATGTCAAATGAACTCTGGCTGGATCCTATTATGTTTCCCTCCAGATAAGAATGTGCGGTGCGTCTCTGAGGTTGATACGAACCACCCAGTCAAGGTTAAAAAATAAAACGGCCTCAAAGTGTAACAAATACGAGGTGACTCGCGCACCGCTGACGACACGGTGCTTTCAGGGACCATGAGATGTCATTTACAGAGCAGCGCGAGCAGACGACAGTCAACAAATGGCGCCGCGTGGCGCTCTGCCGTGCACTCAGTCACCGCTGACTGTTCTTTTTCCCTTCTTCTTCTTCACACATACTCATTGCTGTGAATTACATAGAAACGTCGGCCGGCCACCATCTCCGCCCTGCCTCCATTTCAGAGAGCAAACAGCAGCTATAAATCTGTTCCCATGAACATTAGGAGACAGCAGGCAGATAATAGGTTTATAGCTTGAAGGCCACTTGAGAAAATACACACGCCGTACCGGTACATGGCTATCCCACTCCACAGCCGGGTCAACTTCCTTCCACGTATCTCTCCACTTACCTTGTGTTCACTGGGAAGCCCCAAAAAATGTTTCTGCTTTGCTGTATGACGTGAGAAAAAAAAAAAGAAAAATAATTTATTAAAGTAAAAACAAAACTTGCGTCTTTTCTTCCTTGTTCTCAAACTTTGAGTTGTGACATCATTTGCTGTATCGTTCTGCTACCTGCAGAATTTCACCCTTTCATTCACGTTTTTTGTGACAGTGATGTTCTTTCTGGTCTTCTTATCATAAAACGTTGGCCAATACCTTATGCTAAAAAAAAAAGGACATATTTTGGCCGATAACAATATGTTTAAAAATTGGCTAATGTTGGTCCTCATCGATATGTTGACTAACTTTGCCCTAATAGATATGTCAAAACTTGACTAATATTGACGATACCGAAGTTATGCCGATATATCGCTCATTATGATTCAGGATTTCATTCACTGTAAATCCCCAGCCAGGAGTTTGATAAACACAATTTCTCTCAAATGTTAGACTCTTTGGCTCTGTAAACATTACATCTCTGTGTTTGTATTGGAGGTGGGATGAACAAAGTCCTCCACAGCATGTGAAGTTGCTTCTTTACATGTCAACAGTAACATTCATTTTTACTTATGATAATGTTTTCTCTCCCCTGCTATTGAAGTTAAATAATCCAGGAAACGCCTTACGAGTTTATTATTCATAACGATAGTTTGTCTTAGAAGTGAGTTTTTAAGAATGGACTAACAGGAAGATGGTAATTAAACTCATCCTTCAGCAACACGTTCACGGCAGGCGTCGGTTTCTAATTGCAGAACACACTAAAACATCTCTGTCTTGTTTGTTTTTCCCCCTCACACTCAGAATTCCTCTGCGATTCTGTTGGGTACAACAAAACCTTCATAAAAGGGTCATGTTTGCTCGGCGAAAATAAACTTAATTACACAAATAATCTGAGATCCCTGATGAGGTTCAGCCGATCTATATGTCAGCGCAGCCGGCGGATGAGAGGCAAATGAGGCAGAAACGCAGCTTGTAACGCCATGCGATACGCCGGTTGTTCCGGTAATCACCGTGCCGCTCCTGCATCCTTGTTTGAAATTTGATCGTGGCCTGTCAGTGATAACGGCCCGCGCCAGATGGTTTTACGCAGCGCGGCCTCGGCTTCATGCACACTTCATTAGGGAGAGGGAGTGCGGCGGGAAGAGACGTACTTTAGGAGAGATGAATTCGGTGCGGCAGCAGCAGCTCTTCACCTGCCGCCCATCACTCCTTCCGCAAGTAGCAGGAAAGGGGCTGATGCTGCAGATGCCCAGGGTGTCGTGAGCATTGATAATAGTGCAGTGAAAAAGGACTTCATGTATTTGCCTCCTCTGCAGATTCTGTTTTCTGTCACACCTAAACGTGTCAAATCATCAAATGTCATCAAACTTAAATATCACAGAAGGACAACCCGAGTAAATAGACGATACAGTCCTCAATACTGCAAAAACACTAAATTTTACCAAGTAGTTTTGGTCTAGTTTCAAGTGCAAACGTATGAGTACAGTTAAAAAAGATAAATCTAACTTAGAAGTAACTTTTCTGTAAAAAAAAAAAAAGGATTGTTTTAAATCAATAATTCCTTATTATTGATGAAAATGTACTAGTTCTATAGCAGCAGATTATTTCTCTTATAAGATGGAACTAGAACTTTTTCATCAATATAAAAGGTTCATTGACTCTAGACAAGCACATCTTGCTGAAAAGTCACTTATAAGTTAGTTTTGTCTTATTTCAAGTTTACAAATATATTTGAACTAGAGACTAGACCATAAATACTTGGTAAGACTTTGTGTTTTTGCAGTGAAAATGTGATTTTATGAGGGGGGGAAAAGCAACCAAACCAAATCAAAACTTTGGGTTTGATTTTGCTTTTCATCTTATTTATAATTAATTGTTTTAGTTCACTTTAGGTTAAGCCCTTCAAGGCCATTTTACTTTTATTATTTGAGGTTATATTGTGGTTCGAATTGTCTTGTTCTTGCTTTCCTTATTTTCAGTCCTTAGTGTTTTAGTTATCCTAGGTTCTGTTATTCTTGTATGTCTGAGTCTAAGTTTATCTTTCTTTAGTGATTATAGTTACTAAAGAAAGATAGACATCCTCCTAGTTATTCCTTATTTCAGTCACCCTGTAGTGCTTCTAAGTTCAGTTATTCTTACATGTCTGAGTCTATGTTTACCTTCCTTTAGTTGTTCCAGTTATTTCTTTGTTTAGTTCTTCTAGTTTCCCGCCAGTTGTGTTTCTAGCTTTTCTTATCTGGTTACTTTAGGTTGAGTTCTGTCTGCATCTTCCTTTAGCAATCCCAGTTAGGTTATTTAGTAGTTCTTTGTGCAGCGCCGCCACAGGCGAGGGGGAGGAACGGGTTTTTAAAACGATTCAGTTAACCCTAACCCTGACTTGGTGAACATTTTGTCTGATGATCTGAACCTACCTTTCTCTCCTCTCTGTCCCAGGATGAGTGAGCGGTGCATGCAGATCAGAAGCAAAGGGGCTCTTCTCGTAATGGTGCTCGTGGTCGGAGTCCTGGAGCTGTCCAAGTCGACAGAAGGGACGACAGGTGAGCCCCGCAGAAACAAAGGCAACAACTGCTTTTATTATGCAGGAAGTGGGGAGGAAAAGCTCTCCGTCTCTGTCTCTCTCTCTCTCTCTTGGCTGTCAGCATCTGGACTCTTCCTCCCATGGAAACATGGCGGTAAGGTCACATCTGACTGGGAGGAAGGCATTATTCCTGGGAAAGCAGAGTGAGTCAGTAATTTGGCAGGGAGAGTGAAAGCAGCGCAGCATGGTCCGGCAGAAATATGCAAAGTGAGCAGTTTCCTTGCAGCCTGCTACAGTGACTTGCAAAAGCATTTCCATCTTGAGAACTTTTCCACGTTTTGTCGCATTACAACCACAAACTTTAATGTATTGGAGTTTGACGCTATAGACCAACGCAGAGCGCTGCGTACCGGTGTCGACTATTTGAAAATGATGAGGCTGAAGAATGTTTTCCTATTCGTTCTTTGGAAGTAACTCAACCTCAGTCAGTCCAGATGCAGTTCCTCTGTTGGATCTGTCTGAACCATCTCAGCACATGCTGTGGACTGCAGTAGCTCAATGCTCCGGGCTGAACATCTGTCCCAAGCTCAAGTCTTTAAGAGCTTTTTCAGGTTTTCCATCTAGGATTTTTTTTCTAAATGCTCAAATCCAGTTTTGTTTCTGAGGGTGCCTTCACACCCACTCTGTTCAGTCCGCCTCAATCAAACTCTAGTTCATTTGCCTTGAAAGTCCAATTCATTTGTGGAGGTGTGAATGTATAAACGACCAAAAAGTGAACTCTGGTCTGCTTATAAACCTCGGTCTCGGTCCAGTTGAAGTGAACTCCGGTGCGGTTCAAATGCCAGTGTGAACTCCAAGTAGACCACAGACCGCTCCAAATGCAGGTAGCGGACTATAACGTGGGACCTTCTGGGTAACCAAAACACTTGATGGCTCTAGTGGGAGAAAAGGACAAAGATAAATCCTCCCAAATGCTAATATCCGATGCCACTCCATTTTTGTTTGCATTTCTTGAAGAAGAAAGTTGCGCTCAGTATCTCCCTCAGAGGTTTCCATGTCATTTCCGTGATTTGCTCTTGGTGCAGCGCCAGGTGAGGAGGTGAACAACTGGAAATGTAACAAATGTTGCAACTTTGGTCTCTAATCAAACCGAGTCTACCGGACCATCAGGTGGGAAAACTCCCTTAAAATTTTGGGTTATTTCTTTCCTAGGTGGTACAAGATAAATCAGATTTTGGAGAAGAAATGGATTCTGCAGTTAAATCATATCCACATATATTTCTCACCTTTTCTGCTGTTATAAAACATCATTATGATGCTACTTTAAAACAGTGAAGTGAGGTTTATGTGTTATAAAAAAGTTTAAAAACCACTTGAACACATCATCTATTTTTCCTTCACCCTACAGAGTCAAATACATTCAACAACTTTTATCTCACCAAGTCTTATCATATCTAACGTAGTCGTGTATGGAGTGTGCAGCGGTATTGATGGAAAACCAGATTAGTGCAGAAACAGGAGGCGGTTTTGCCATCCATGTCAGCATGTAAACATGTTTTGCTGCAGAAACTCATCTGATTCATAGGTGATTCTGTTTTCATTAAAACCGAGCGACTTTCTGAGCAACTTTGGGATGGCATCGCCGTCCCCGTCTCCTGGAAAACATTGGCTTTATGAATGTGGACGGTGTGTTTCTGTGCCACCTGCATGGCTTGGCATGATGAGCGGCTTGTATGTCCAAGACGTTTTGGTTTGTTTTGCAGAGGGAACAGTTTGATGTGATTGTGACAGCAGACATTTGCATGTGTGCAGGAAGCTTTTCTGAGGTGGTTTTGAAAGCAAAAAAAAAAAACAAAAAAAAAACGTTATTACCTAGAGACACATTTTTTCAAATTGGATACAGTAAAGCATGCTGTGGAAATTTATTAATTTTTTCAATATCAAAAATCAGTAATGAAATCAAAATGTTAAAATAGAAACTTTTTTCATTATTTTTTTAAAAAAAAATTGGATGACTGCTTTAATTTTCCTTTCATGTTTTAAGTATTAGAAATTTGCCAGAACTATTATTACACAGATGTTAACGTGCTAAAAGTTTTAATGCAGTTAATACTTTTATGTTTTACATATAAACATCCTGGCTAATTGAAAGTATTTTACATTAAACAATACTTATTTAATGTGTTAAGTACTTTTTTTTCTCAAAAGCATGGAAGACACAGAAACACCCAGCCGGAAATACTTTCTTGCAGGGTGTATATGACATGTTCTCCTATCTTTCCTATTGTGAATATCAGCTAAAGAAAGGCTTTTCTATTATGTCTTGACATACCTTATGGAATTAGGAAGCAAATACTAATTAAAATTTTCTGGATGTTCTTAAAAAAAAACCATGTTAAATTGAAAAACATGGTAATTTTCTTTAATATGTATTAAAATATAGCAGTATATATATATATATTTTTTTTACTATTTCTGACCAGATTACATTTCCCTGATGGATACATTTTCAATTAGATAAAACCAAAAGTATTTTTTAGTGTGAGATTAAGCTGCTACGATAAAACCTACATGTGTTTTGAGGCTTCTTCAGCCTCACCAGGGTCAGTGAATGTGGAGAGTGTTGTATGACTGCAACAAAACCTCATAAAAACCCTCTTTGTAATTGGAAAATCTCTTCTTTTTATATATATATATTTATAAAACTAGCAAGGCCACGTCTGATGTGGAATTTCCCATTGCGAACAGAATTTTTCATACTTTACGTCCAGCTGGCCAAGTGGGAGGAAAGAGTTTAAATTCTGACCTTCAAGCCGCACCGGGCCGATCCCCGCAGACTCTTTCCAGCCTTGATTTTCAGCCTCCACGACGGCGAATCACTTAGCAAAAAAAAATCAAAGCACACACTTTGTACAGGGCGGCCTTGAACCTGCGAGGAGCGAAATATATTTGACAGCTCTTGCTCTTTATTTTCAGGTATTAGTGGGTCCGGGGCGCCGCGCGGGAAGCCGCCGATTCACTTTGCAGTATATCACCTGAGGTGCTTTGCATACCGCTGTTAACGTTGCGATGATGTAGAACTTTGATGTTCTGACTTACAGCCGATGCCGACCGCTCCAAAGATCATTACTTCCTCTGCGCCTTCCATTTTCTGCAGTTTGCAGTAAAAAATGAGTTATGTAAAAAATAAGATAAAATCACCCGGTCGAAAAATAAGGAAGAAAAACTCTGCCAGACGTCACTCCACTCCACTTTTTAGGCTTTTCACAATCTCAAATCAGTGTTCGGAAAATTCCCCCACATGGAAGGTGGAAGGTGCACCCGGTGCTGCATACAAACTTATGCAATGATCACATTATCATTCCCAGCAGCTTCATGAATAAGACAAAGTGTGCGTTCTGCTTTGGCAGACTCTCCAGAGACCGATGTATAAACGCTTCTTGAGTAGGATCTTTTCAGCTCCGCACCAGGAGAGGAGAAGAAACAGTTCTTTTTAGCTGAAAGCTGATTTAGTGCCACAGACGGAAAATAAAATTTAAAAAGAAACAGGTTGCTTCGACAAGAGGGTCTCATAGTTTCTGTTTCTGGAAACGGAACGTGTTTTTAGATCAGGGCCACAAAAGCACAAGAATTCTTGATTTCAATCTCTCACTTTTAATTTCTGACTTCCGTGTAAAAACAGCCATTAATTGTGTTTTAAAAAAAAGCTGAAATATGTAATCAATTAATCAAAATTAACACATTAAAGTTACAGCTCTCACACCATAATATCAGGTGTCCCTCAGGGAGCGACACATGCTACCCTGAACTTTCTAATGTATTGATAACTTGATTTCTCACTTCGTTCATCCCTGGAGGATACATAGAGAGCTTTAACATGCAACATATAAAATATGATATTGTATAAAATATGTTTGACTGTAGAAATCAATGTTAAAAAAAATAAAAAAATTGCATAACGTATTTATAAGGCGCTCCAGGAACATGTATTGACACATTTAATAATAAATTAGCACCTACATTCAGCAAAATTCGTTGCATTAAGGTTCAAATTGTGTGTGGTGATATTAATATTGACATAAAAAAACAGATATTATTAATACAATCTATTTTCTTTTTCTAGTAATTATTAGAACCAAGCAGAACATCTGGTACTGCTGCTTTAATGTATGACATATTTCTAAATGCAGTTTACAAACACACACTCTTTAGTCTTCCTATAAATCATAACACTGACCATTTTTGCCTGCTTCTGTAGTTTTTCTAAAACAGAAAATCACAAGTGGGATTCCTGCGACAAAAAAACATCTGAACTGCTGCCTTCAAAGGAAACTGCAGAGGACAAAAGCAAAGAATAGTTATTAGAGATTATAATCCTTTTTTATTGAGATTCAAAAATGTGCATGACTGAAAGGCGTTCCTATAAATACCAGAAATGATTCTCTGAACATTCTGTAACTCCAGTTTACCAGCACACAACCCGGTCCTTGTGTCTCCTATAAGCACCGCCGTTACGACTTCCTCAATAAAACGGCTCAGAGTACAGTAAATGTCAAACTTTCTGCCATTTCCAACATCAAGTATTAATAACGTCCCCCAGACTTTCTCCGGAAACACGCCTGAAAGTTTCCATGCATGGCTGCCTTTTCTCTGTGCCGTCGCTGGGAGACGGTGAGCGTGACAGCAGCAGTAAACACCAGGAGAGAGGATGGATGGATGGATGGGTGGATGGATGGATGGATGGATGGGTGGATGGGTGGATGGGTGGATGGGTGTTACAGGCGAGATGCAGGCCCCAGCTGGGAACAGGTGCACTTTTAGCCACCAGCACGCGGCGTCCCGCTATTTAAATTCCACGCTGTCATCTTACAAGAATGGAGAAAAAGAGATGAGAGAAGGAGCAAACGGCAGCGTGAGGTCTCCTCTCAGCGGGTTCAGGACCAGAACGCAGAGCTTCCTCGGTGAAGCACTTTCCCTGCGTGTTTGTGCTGCTGCAGGGGAATCTGGGCAGGCATCCAAGTGGAACTCCAAATCTAGTCAAAACACCACAGCCTCTCAGCGTGAAACTGCTGGCAGAAATTCCCTTTCAAGCATCTGCGGCGGTTCGGCACGCCGCGTGTTTGTCTTTCATATCGCTCCGTGTTTGGCAGCCGGCGCATGAGTAAGGCTCCCACTAATTTAGCTCGACTACCTGCGTCGTTTTTAGTGCTCCAAGAGAAACAGGTGGGATTGTAAGAGGAAGCAGGTTATCAAAAGTAGCAAATGACTGTATAATCAGAACAGCACTTCTGTTCCTGCTCCTTCGCTTTTAATACTGGATCTGTAGTTTCCTGGCATCTTTTTGCTCTTATTTCTTTGAGGCGGACAGCAGTTAAGCACAAGACCTTTCACAAACTGTAGAGTATTTATTAGGATTTTGAGAATGTAATTCTGAAGTGGAATGAAATTAGTCCATGCTTCTAATGTTTATTTTATACGTATTTGAATTCGGCCACCTTTTATTTTGATCCCCACTAAATAAAACCAGCACAATCAGTGAACAGAGTCCAGAAGTGAAGTCGGTGAACACTGGTCATGTATGGCTCCAATTGACATGTGAAGTTTGAGAAAACTTTTCATATATCACAAAAAAGGACAAGAAAAAGTAGGAATGCACTGATGCGAAAATTTGGGCTGAGATCTACAATATGTCTGATGTTGCTGTTATGATGGCAGTTCAAAGTACTTTACATCGTGGAGACATAAAAAAATGTGATAAACACATCATGTGATGAACAGTTGTGAAAACCAATGACAGTCAAGACAATTTGTGAAGTGCCAACGTTAAAATCATCAATACACATCAAATATGTTGGTCAATGATCCATTTATTACGGGTCAAATGCAACTTTAGACAAGTGTGTTTTTAGTCTTTATAGCTCATAGTTAATATTTACCAATATCTTGCATATTATATACATGTATATGTTTCACAGTTCTTTCCTTACCTTCAAAAACCACGACTACATCACCGGCTTCACCGCCTCTTCTCTAGTTCAAGCTAAACTCCCCACAATCCTTTGCTGCATCACCATCACAACACATGACCAATCTCCCCCTGTAGAAATAAACGGCAACAAAATGAAAAGTAACATCGCTCGTTAATATCAGCTGAGTTTTATACATCAAACTGATATTGAGATTCAAAAAAGTGACCATCAGTGCTAGTGCTGATAGACAGTAGTGTTCCTGTCTACTGGTTTAGAGCCAATCAACCAGGCTACGCAAAGAGCAATTTTGTCTGATGTTGACTCAACGCTTAGCTGTAGTAAACAGGAAGTGGAGGTTGCTAAGTAGCATGGAGCGTACATCTCCGAAAAATGGAGGGAGATCTCCCCTCTGAGCTGTGGATGTGAAGGTTCACTACGTCAGACCTTATTCAGCAAACCCGTCTCCTTTAGCGCTTTAACTCTTCTTTTGGAAAACCACCTCAAGTGAGCACAAAAACCTTTCTGCAAAATCTAGGGAGTCCATTTAAATGTTGCAGTTTCCATCAACCTTTTCTAATGCGATACTTCAAAAAAATGTGTAACCTTTTAAGTTCAGCTGTATAAATCATAGACCATGGATCGTTTTTCTTCTACTTCATGAACACCGACCATTACGTTTGTGGCTGTAAATAAGTCCGAATGCCATTGGACAGCCCAGTTTGGAGAAAATGAAGGAAAAAATTAGCTTAGCTAGCTTTAATCCAAAAAGCTACTGAATAGTTTGTCACATTATTTCGTGAATCTCTTTGAGCAAAGATGACGATTCCATTAAGTCCTCAGTCAAACCGTTTCCATCCTTCAGTCCAGGAACCTGAAGCTGATTAAATGGGATCCGTTGAGATCTTACAGTCTGAACAATTAAGAAACGGTTCTCATTCTGTCATTTCCACACTTTGTTTACCCCAGCAGCATATAGTCCCTCTGCAGCGAAAAAAAAAGACACCTCATGAAAATGTCACATGCAATTAAAACAGGATGGGAACGCTCATCCTCTAAATAATTCAGACAATGGAGCGTGATCTGGAAATTGGCTCCAAATACTGCAGAGCTGCACTTTCCTCCTCACATATTGAAGTTTTCTTGTTAAAAAAAAAAAAAAAAGCTTCCTTCCTCCGAGGAACTATTTAAATAATGTCGCATTTATTGTATCATACTTTTTCAAATCCTGAAATCTTCTCAATGCCCCCCATCTTTACTCCTTCAGAGGTTTGCAATCCGGTCCTTGAGGGCCACAGTCCCGCAACCTTTTAGCTGTGTCTCTAGTCCAAAAGATGTGAATTCCCTCCCCAGTGGACTGGAGTCCAGCATGTCCAACACTCGCTGGTTGTTCACTGACCGAAGTCCACACTGCTAGTTTTAAACACACCCCTTACAATTTTGATCAGAAATTAGTCATTTACACAAAATTAGTTGAATCTGTTGGTCTTCCACTACTGGACTATGCATAAATTACATAATAACAGTGACAATAGTGACACCAAAGTGACCTATTATGCTTCCTTGAACAGGTTAGGATATGTCTAACCTGTATATGGACTACAAAATATGTTTATTATTTGCATAAAATCCTTCTTAGATAATGTGGTATTAGTTGTGCCTGCACTGAACTCCTTTCAGAATGATTTGTTTTAGGGTCTCTTGTCACTTTAAATCTGCTGCTGGCCACGCCCCCCCAACTCAACGTTTACACTCGCATGTGAAAATGTCTGCAAACAAATGCGTAATTACATAGCCGTATGTCTATGAAAAGCAGAAGTGGAGCCTCCTGTACAACCAACAAGAATGCAGAAAGTGGTTTCTGGATAGTAAGTCAGCAATAAAACTCACGTCTTTTCCAGCAGTCATTATTCAGTGCATACAGCGGTGAAACCAGCTGACTAAACATGCTGGAGCTCAGTTTGTGTTGCTAGGTGACAGGCTGGGTGGCGCTGGTGTTGCTAGGTCATGGGCAGTGCCTGCTGATTCATCTCATTAATGGCTCGTCTTCCAGACAACAAACATCATAAACTCAGTCCCAAAAAATGACCAAACATTTTTTTTGAAAGCAGTAGAAACTGAAATGTAAGTACAAAAATGTGCAAAATGTGAATTTTGCATTATATGTCTCCATTAATTTCAATGGTTGTATCATGACAGACTGTATGAAAGTTCATGGGGTAGGGATACATATGTGCATATCCACAGAGAACAAATATTACATGCCCTTTAAAGGTAATTTAGTGATTGCCTTTAATGTGTTCAGTGACTAAAATAATGTAATGAAGACCAAAGAGAGCCATCCTTTTCAGGCCCAGTCAAAGGCCGGTGCTGTGCATGTTGAGGGTAATTCCTCCCCCTTCCTTTTTTCTCTTTCCCCCACAGCTGCGCACCATGTCCGGACGGGGACCTGTGAGGTGGTGGCGCTGCACCGCTGCTGCAACAAGAACAAAATCGAGGAGCGGTCGCAAACAGTGAAGTGCTCCTGCTTTCCGGGCCAAGTGGCCGGTACCACCAGAGCCGCCCCGTCCTGCGTCGATGGTACAGTCCACTCATTCAGTTATTCATTAGGAATCTTCTATTCTATAGATATAGATAGAATTCTTCTGCTTTTTGTTTTGTTTTGCTGATGCTTCTTTGCACAAGTCTTGAGGAATAGACTTGCTAATCTCATCACAGCTTCCTGAAAAGTTGGAAAGATACTGAAAGGCTGTTGGAGTGGAACATGTTCTCTTGTCAACTTTTTAAAAAATCATTTGTACATTAAAACTGTTGCTGTTACCGTTAAAGGAACCATACTGAGAGCCAACTCACATGAGAGGGATCAGATCATTTACACCTGTTAATGTATCAAGATAGAAAGTGATGCAAATTAGCTTCCAGGTCACACCTCAGCACGTCTGTCTGCAGCTCAAAAAAGGGGAGAAATATGAAGCTTAAAATAACTGGGGTTATGAAATCTATAAGTGGATGTGAGAGAAGAGTTCAAATTCTTGATTCGCTCATGAGCTTCACTTGTTTCTCATTTTTCCCTTCTTAATATTCCTTGAGTTTACATTATTACTGCATTATGTCATATATAAATAAGGTATCTGCAGGTTTCAGGAAGTCATATGTAAGACTTTTTAATGCCACCTTGAATAAAATTTAAGACTGAAAAAAGTATATATCTATATGTATATATAGATAGATAGATAAATTGGAGGATTCTGTTGTTAACCAAGCAAACCAAAAATTTAAATTTCTGGTGTTTGTTTCTGGCTCTTGGCAGCGGCTTCCTTCTTCTCACAGTACATTTGCTCCAGAAGGGGCCGACACACGTCGCTCCCTCCCCATTCACTGTCAATGGAACTAGCACAGAGAGGCAGCGATCCAACACAGTGGACGAGATAGCACTGCTGTTGATATCGATTCACATGTTGAATGACGATGACGTTTGTCTGTTGCCGTCACCATGTGTCGAGTCCATCACCATGATAGACACAAAGAGCTAGCTACCAGGGGTATATTAGCCTCTAGTTACCGGTAGCCTCAACCGCCTAGCCACAGAATGCAATGAAGATGTTAGTGCATGCCTCCAACTTTTGAATGACAGAACTTAAGCTTTTTTAAGGATTCAAGGACACTCTGTATTCATTCATACCAGCCCTGTTCTGTCCGCAACACCGTTGTTTGCCTAGTAAGTCTGGTTCGTTTGGGGAGGTGTGAATGAGCAATCAAACTTGGATGTGGACCAAAAATATGACCTGCAAAACTAGGTCTCAGTTCAGCTGATGTGAACTCTGATGTGGTTCAAATACATTATGTGAATGCTAAGCGGAAGCAAACGGTAGTGCAGGGCATTCTGGGTAAATGCGACCAAAACAAACACGCAAGTCTAGTGTTAGCGAAAGAAATTGTTCATGGTCTATTGCCAAAGACAAAAGACAAATCCTACAACAGCTAAAGTCTGACTCCACTCTGTTGTTTCTGTTTCATGAAGAGGGAAATTGTGCTAAGTGTTTTCTTCAGAGGTTTTTGTGTCGTTTTCTTAAGTGACTCTTGGGGCAGCGCCCCCACAGGTGAGGACGTAAACAGGTTTTTCAAGGGTTTGGTTCATTTGGCACAATGCAGTGTGATGGAAAACTGAATCAGCTGAAAATGAAACAAATGTTGCAATTTTAGCTCTAAGTCCAACTGAGTCTACTGAACTATCAGGTGTGAAAACACCCATGAAGGCATTTTTTTTGTAATCACAATTTGCTCTTGTTTTTAGTTTTTTTATTTTAGCTTGATCATTTAAAATGAGTAAGACTACACAAAGTAATGTTCAAGTTGAATCCAGAAGCTATAGAGAGGTACTCCTGAAGGCTTCATTAGGCCTGAATGAGTCAGTGACCCAGAGGATCTCTTAGCATGCTAATATGCCAGACTCCCAGACTGTGCCAAGGTGGCAGCTTGACTTTGGTCTGAAAAGCGCTGCTTTCTGGCGAAACTCGGGATAGCTCGGGTTTGACCTATTCCCTGACATTTTAGTATTGACATTTTCTGCAAATTAGAGCTGTGAGCCACCAGTCTCAGTTTAAAGCCCCTCCGTTGATCTCAGGGCGAGAAAAAATGATAAGCACTTAACCTTTTAATTATTCTTTCCTCTACGACCAGGGATTACCTTCAGCTCCTCTTCGTGTCAGACAAGCTCCTCCTCATATGAAGATAAATGAACCTCCAGACTTCTAAGAAAACTTGCGTCTGGGAATTTTAGGATGGAACAAATGAAAAGGCCGTCATGGGGAGAAAGAAAATCAGTGGAGACATGAGAACAAAAACTACATACACCCCATAATTTAGACTTGTAGAGTCACCTGTATCAGCAAGAACAAGTAGTTTTCTGTAATTCAATCACTCTCTTACATAATTGAACAGGAATTATGGTCCAGTTTTTGCAAAACACAGAACATTAATAAAAAAGATTATAGGTGCATTAGCTTACCATCTAATGACGCCTCGTCATCTGATTTCCAGCAGTCTTTGGTACTTTTCTGCTGTATTTCAGCATTCGTTCAACATTCTGCCTTCTATCAACCAGTTACTGACAGAATTTAGTTACCTGGATGATGAAGATGAACAGCAATATGAGAGAGTCTTGTAGACTTCTGGCCACTTAAATTGGTGAAATGTCACCCGATTTCAAAACTTCGTCACTGCAGCGAAAGGGTTAAATGCTTGATGATGACACAATGTAGATTGTTTGTTCAGATTGACGAATGTTGATTGAACTGAATGAAAATGAAATGCAGTCACCCATCATTTTAAAAATTGATGGTAAAAATAGATTATGATTTTTGTTGGCACCATTGACCAAAATAATGTAGTCTAGTGTGAGCTGTGATACAAACACACACCTGAATTCACCAAAGTCACAAACTGCCAAGTGTTTTCCTTCTATAAAGCTGGTCAAACTGGCTTATGATCTGGTAAACAAGAATATTCTGTCTGAATCAAAGGGATCAGGAGGGTGTACTTTGTTTTTCCCATGACTGGAGTGAGCATCATGGTAAGTTTTTCCCCCTTCACTCTGTAGAGGAATATATGCTTTTTAAAATCTATCCTCATGGCATTAAAAATAAGTGTTTTCTGTGGTTTATACATCTTCCCACTCCAATTTCTTAGATTTGTCCACCTGAAAACAGCGTTGCTCTTAAGTACATGCGCAAGTGTGTAAGCAGAAAGCCAACAGGCTAAAAATTGCTCAAAAATGTTCGACAGGCTTCAATATGCGAGGGTTATATTAGTAAAGCTTGTGGCAAGACTGTTTAGAAGCCCACATGTTGATCATTAGTCAGAGCTTTCAGGTTCGGTTTCCAGTCTTGTGCTTTTAGGCTCTCTGCTGTTTTTGGCTTCTGAATTGGCTACAGTGTTCTTCTTCTTGGCAGAACTATACGGTTTGAACACAAATCCCCACTGGCACATGCACTAAATTATTTTTTGATTTAAACTTAACGTATTTCTAAAACCTTACATAAGCAGTTAGTAGTTGTTGTTTTTTTCAAAGCTCTTGAGTTTAAAGCGAACATAAAATAAAAATATGAACTGAGGGACGACTAAAAGATTTCAGGACTTGAATCAGGTTATGTGTCCAGTCTGAGCCGTCGTCGTGTTTTAACTCTAAGTGAAATATACCCTCTCCACTTTGTTTGATCATCAATACTCCCATTTCATTTTGTTGTAAAAACCTTTGTGGCTTTTTTAATAGCAACTCTTTCTGCTCGGAGTTGACCTGACGCTCTCTTTACACGTTTGTGTTCCACAAATTGATTTCCTCCCGTCATAAAGTCTTCATTCTTTGCAATTTACCATTGCGGGGGATGCATTGTGCTCGGATTATTTATATATATACGTAAAAAAAACCCTCTTCATTATGAAAAGCATAAACTCTGCTAGAGGGGGCTGTCAAACGTGGATAATGACCCCTGTAATACGGCAGATTGCAGTGTACACTGCAGTACATCTGCTCTGTGCTGTTTGTTTAGGAGGCGAGTGAAGAGGTGTTCTGACTGCAGCCGACTGAAGATGCATCTATCACTTCCCTACCCTGACACATCATATTGAGGCTGAGACTTGTTTGCATATTCAAAATAGATGTGTTACCAGAGAAAAAGCAAATCTTACATCACTTACCTAAGAAGGCTGTCAGACTCTGACGTGGCTTGATGGCAGCTTCTTTGATGATCTGAAGAGATTCCACCTTTAAGGCTCCTTGTGTCATGCGGAAATGTGTTTGAAACACACGAAATGACAAGATGGCAATTCTAAACACCCACCGCCTCTAGATGTTCCAGCTCATGAAATAAAGAGTATTATCTTGGTTTCAGACATGTTTTTCACAATGGTCAAAAATATGACATCAAAACAAAAATTGAACTCATGCACTGACCGCTAAATAATTCCATTACCAGTGTTACATTCAACAGCTTGTCTTTGACTTTCCTTTTGTGTCACTTGAGGCAGTCTTTACTTGTCTTCTCTTTTTCATAACACTGCATTTCAAATTCAGATGCAACACAAATTACATAGATTGTAATTAGTAATTACTTTGCATTGCTTTATGTGATGCAGTGGAGGATGGGACTTCTGATTACTATTCTAACAACATAAAAGGAGCAGGAAAAAAAAGGTTTGAACCCCAACTTCTTTGAGTTGCTGGTGATTGCAGGCAATCAAGCGGCTAAGGATATTTGTTTTTTCAGAGTTTTTTTTTATTACACAATGTTTCTTGTGGCCTCCTGCACATGGGGATCTTTAAATCACTTATTTCTCCACTTGGAAAGGGACATATTTCACCCCCTTTCTATCTTCTTCTTCATTTTTTCCTTCCTTATTTTTTCCCTTTTCATTCATCTCCCCTCTTTGCTGCGACATAATATTAGGGACAGTTTAGGTCATTTATGTCTCCATTTAAATGTTTTTTGCGTAATTTCCTTTTGTATATTTGAAGACATTTGATGAAAAATGTATCCAAATTTGTTGTATATGTTTATTATTAGCCTCGATAGTGGAGCAGAAGTGGTGGTGCCAGATGCATCCGTGCCTTGACGGAGAGGAATGCAAAGTTCTTCCTGATCTGAAGGGCTGGAGCTGCGCTACAGGGAACAAGATTAAAACCACCAAGGTGAGCAGAGAGAGAGAGAGAGAGAGAGAGAAAAAAAAAATCTGTTTTTATCTCTTTATTGATGCCAGAATCAGAACTGTTGAATCCAGTGTGCAGCCACTCGTCAAGGTCAGCAGGCTGTGACTTCTGTTCCTGTCGCCTCTGCCTTTAACTAAAGACCAATGTTTGCAGCCGGTGCTCGGACCCCTGGGGTCCAATAATCAATGCGCTGCCATGTCTCCTTAGCACTTTCAGGCCACTCTCAGCACCCAAACTGGCCAATTACTCACTCCAGTTACTTGCTTTTAACATTGTAACATGATGCCTGTATCCTTCACTGTGTTATGACTACCCGTAGACTTCAGTTCTGCCTCCCTCCATGTAGTTAATTATTTAAACCGCCTGCACCACACCTGCCTGGAGCCGGGAGCCTGGAGCCTTGGGCTATTGATTCTGGGATCGGTCCGAACCTCAGAATATATATATATAAATATATATATATGGAATTGTTTTCTTTTAGTCATCAGGGTTCGGAGAACATCCACAGATGCCCTGGAACACATTTCTATTATTATCAAATCTCTCAAGACTATTTTTAACACTAAACATGTCTTTTGTGTTTCTTTTATTATTATTTTCTATGGATCTCTGGAAAGATTTCTGCGGACAGAGACCAGCTTTGGTAACGTCAGACGCTCCACTCCAAACCCCAGGTGAATGTTTCCTCCCCTCCATCTGTTCTCATTATTCTCGTTTTTTTTTATATATTTAATATACCTTATATTTACCATGCTTAAGATGTTCCTTGTTCAGATTCCCTGTAGCCCTGCCTTCCATGTTAAAAAAACAGAAAAATTCCCACGATGAATCATTAATGCAACTTTTGATCCCCTGTTGTCAGATTGTATGATTTAGGCACAATTCCCAACAGTGGAGCTACACGAGTGATAAGGGAGCAGAGGAGGTACATGATCCAAACGCACCACAGTGACCTGTTCAAAGCTCCGTCATTACCTCCAACATCTAAGTCAGACACCTTTGAACTCGGTTAGAGAGACAACACTCCTCTCGCTCAAATCTTGAAACGGCAGGAGGTCACACTTTGTTCGTCACCTCTGCGGCGCTTCTGGAAAGCAATAATAAAAACGAGAAAATGGAAAAAAAAAAAAAAATCAAGACAACATAGAGCTGGGTCCCCCAGCTGTACTCATCTTCATGAGTCTGTATCAATCACACCATTGGAAAAAACTCAGCGAATTTGACGTGTTTGGCAAAGCAGAGACTGGCTATTAGAAAGCCTGAGGCGCAGCGCGGATTTCAGACGTGATGGGAATTTTTCTACGTTTGAAGCCTCAAATGGAAGCAAGAGGTGACAGATTGAAGAGTTTCTTTTCCACGGATAAATACAAAAATCCACAAAGGTGACAAATTTAACGTGCGCTGTCGGTATTGCTTAGTACTTAAGGGATGAAAAGGAGGAAAGAAACACAGGCAAATGCAGTATTAAAAATCCTGAAGTCAAGTTAATTTGTATAGCACATTTCAGCAGCAGGGCAGTTCAAAGTGCTTCATGTCGTCAAAAATACAAAGTCACAGAAGACACCACACAGTCAACAGATGAAACATTACATTTCACCAAGTGCCATCATTTCCTTAGAAGTCTTATGTTTATTTATGTCAGTTATAGGTCCTAAAACAGGATTAATTATTAGCTACTTCCACTATGAACGCTGCAGCAGTTTGTTCTGAGATAGGAGAATGACTGAAGTGTTTGGTTTGATGTTTAGCAAAATCTACAATGTATTCTACAAAGAAACCATAGGATTCAACTGCATCTAAAATCTGTTTTTAGTAACCATTGTAGAGGCTTTGAAATTAGCCCTAAAACAAGAAGACGAATTTTTACTGCTTCTGTGTGAAATTAACGCTAAAGCCATATTTAATTGCTGACACAATAAATACTGTTTTCTGTTGGTCCACCAAGTATTAAACATCTCTATAATTTGGACTTTATAAAAAAGAAGAAAGGCTTTTTGAAAATGGTTTTGTCTACATGCAAGGAAACAGCACAGCACTAAGCTAGCAGAAGTTAGCTTAACATCCCCTGAAACTCGTTTCATTCAACTTATCAGTTTTTCAGATCTAATGAGCAACATAAGTTTTTCACTACCACAATTCCTCACTAATTTATTCCCAGAAGGACAAATAAAGGAGCTATATTCACCTTTTGATATTATCGGTGGACATATTGATTATATTTTATATGATTTGTGTTTACACTTAATTGTGAGTACGCTTTTTATTTTTGGACTTTTTTTTTTTTTTTATCTAGCAAATTAATTTAAAATATTACTAACAGTTTGATTAAAGGGAATAAAAACAGCATCGTACTGGTACATTTTCTCTAAGAACAGTGCTGACCTGTGGCAGAAATTGCCGTTTTGTCCGAATCCTAAAACATTAGCAAATGCCGAATGTTGGCTCTGCATTCTCTCTGCTGTGTTTCTGCTGATTTCATGGGTGAATTCTTGCCATATGATGAAAAGCCCAGTCATAGTAGTCCTAACACAAAGCATATTGCTGAGAAGGACACGGCGGTGTGCCAATTACACAGCTGAATTACAGAAACACAAGCCCCACACCTGCTGTGTTAAATCTCAGCCACACTCACTTCAGGCGCCGAATGGAAATAAATGCTCCGCCGGTCAAATTAGCACTTGTCATCCACCAATTAAACAGACCTAACACCAAGGGAGGACTTGGTTTTTCCTTCCTGTATTTTTAGCTTTGTTTCAGACACTTACTCAGAACGCCGTTAATGATTTTTTATCCCCCACCTCCTTGAAGTGAGACAGGCTATAGATTGATCTCTGGAGACTTTCTCGCTTCTGACAAGAAGCAGCTTAGCTCTTTGTCTTTTCAACCCGAAATTATTCTCAAATTAGTACCACATTAATCACCATGGCAGCTCAGAATGTAAATGACTCGGTGAAGGGAAGAATTTATTGCAGCCGTACCTGTTTTGTGGAAACTGCATTACCCTGGTTTTCCTCGAAATGCGACGGCCTGATGGCTCGTTGCCTGTTTCCCCCCCCAATTGGAGGTGATTTAAATGACATTACACACTCAGCCTTGGTCAAACAACCCATTTGAGAATTAGTCTAACCGGGTTGTCACTGTTGTCTGTTTCCTATCAAAAGTTCACCATCAAATAACAGCGCCTCGAAGTCCGGCGATGGCTTCCCGCGGTCCGTCAAACCCACATGTCCTTTGACAGCCGACTGGAATAGATAGCGGACGTTGTTATGAAGGTTGTTACGTTGTGCTCTTCAAGAGTCTTTTCCAGAATGTACTTTTATAGGAGCAGAGGAGCTGCCAGTCAGCCACCGAGCTTCATGACAGGCAATTTAATCTCAAGGAGAATGGAGGTCTTCCCAAGTATCTGACAGCACCCAACTACGAGTGAAGGGTCGGAGATGTTAATGCAAACCCAGCACTCCGCTTTTATGCTAAACAGAATGAGAGGATCTAATGGGTACACACACAGTACTGTGTAGGAATACTCATTTTCTTTTTATGTCACTTTTTGAAATAGGAGTTGTATTCTATTGTTATATAAAACATCTGTAGAGATTTTGTGTTGCTTTACTAGGTTGACCACTGACTGCACTTTGCAACGATTCTCGTCTTCTTCAGACTTCTAGTTTTTCGCAGTACAACTATGAAATATATGTGGATTTTATTGGGCATTTTATGTGATAGACCAACAATAAAGTGGTGAACACTTGTATAATAGAAACTAAATGTTTTTCAATGTTTTTTCCAAATAAGCTTCTGAAAAGTGTGGCAGGTATTTGTTTTCAGCTTCTCTGAGTACAATACTTTGTGGACTGATTTTTCGCCGCAGTTAAAACTGCGGAGCCAACTAAAGTCAGCGTTAATGTTCCCTTACGAATATGTGCAACACTGTTCTTTTTATATTCTGCTTGTGTTTAAAAAAATAATTTCACAATTGCTGTGTTTCTGTTAAAAAGAAATGCAATTTAAAATCACATGTGAATACGCTTCTTTGTGTTACTACAAGTCACTAAAAAGGACCTATCAGGTGTGGACACATGTCTACAAGCCCCGCCTACTTGGGAGTGGCTGCGTGTATGGCGTTTTGGGGAAATTGTCATCTGCAATTTTTTTCCGAAGAGCCATGGATTCAACACGTTGGAATAACAAACTCAACTTTTGATTGTCGCGCCAACACCTGAATAAAAGACGACTTCACCTGACGAGTATCAGCGCTGTGGCAGAATTATAAATACATTTCATGAAACTGTCATAACTTCAATTCTTTCAATTCTTTTTTTATTTGCAAAACTGTGTCTTTTTGACATTGCACACATTTGTAATGGAAATGCAGCTTGTGATGACTCAATGCCGGTGTCGTTTCCATGGTTCTGAGTTTATCTCTTTTCTCCTGTTGCAGGTGAACGGCCCAGTATGGTCTGGCGGATCATAAAAGGAGACAAAGGACTTTGCTGTAAATAGAGACATCCTTTATTCTGGACTCGAGATAACCTTTTAAGACTTCTTAATGAATCCTCATGAACTTGATGGACGTCAACGTGAGGAGTACCGATCTCCCCGCTCTGCCTTTTTTGGATGGCAGGACCAATTCTCTGATATCGTACTGCTTGTAGTGGAAAACTGCAGCAAACTTTTCCCACACGTTCATCTTCTTGAGTAGCGCCACCTGTACAAGCACAGGACACAGCAGCTGTTTCACTGGGTTGACCAATGGATCAGTGTGTCGTACCAACTAACAGTAATCGGTCGACTACGGCTTTCTTCTCTGACAAATTGCAGTTAGGAAATTTGTGGGAGCACGATTTTCAAAGAAATAAAAAGATTATTATCCATTCATGACATGCAATACTCAACCAGATACTCTATGGACTCAAAGACTCAAGGGCTTAGCCCAGGCACAGGCAAGGTACAGATCAAACGTAGAATTATAGGGAATTAAATCCATTTCCAATCTATTTCTAATTTAAGTTTCTATGCCTTCCCCCCTCAAACAGTATTGCTGCTTTCAAGTTCAGTTTCTTTGGTAAGATGACAAACATTTGGATGATGGTGTTTCCCAAACTCTTTCTAACTAGTGACTCAAGTATGATTTGCTAATGACCTTTAAGTGACTATCGCTGACACTTCTTTAGTCTGTGTAAGTGATGACATTAGTAATAAACAATGGTCGTGTAGCTAAAAGCTTTTGTCTTTTTACTGTCTGCGTAATAAACTCGTCCTCCGAAAAGCACCGAGCTGTCATGGGACAGAGGAGACAGCATGTAGTCAGACGGAGGTCTAAGTTGGAGGTAGAGTCACCACTCTTTTAGAAGAGGTTGCACATGTTTGTTTTTATTGCACAAAATGCATTTAAGAAAGATCTACTCTCCACACCAAAGCAATGCCAAGTATGGCCGGCGGGATCCAGAGGAGCAGCTGCTGATCAAAGCAGGAAATGTAAGAGGATTCCACCTTCTCACTGATCCACGTGAGCAGTGGAGAGAACGTTGTTGAAGAACGGAGAGCCACGCACATTACCGTGGCAACCAGGCCCCGACGACGCTCAAGCCTATGATTATTAAACAGCAACAGACTCTAAAAGGCATTCAAATGATGCAATGTGGTGAGTAAAGTTTCCTTTGTTTTGCCTCAGAGTTAAGATTAGCATAAGGAAGAGTATATTCCATTGACTCGTTTCAGTTTATTGGTTTTGCTTGCATATGAAGCACAGAGCACAGCAAGAGGAGTTTATTGTTTTTCTCTTTCCATCAAAAACTGGATGACAAAAGTCTTCAGTCAGGTACTTTGGTCTCATAACAACAACTTAAATAAAACGTGTATTATGGCAGTCACTACATACACAGCTCCTCTGAATTTCCTCTTGAGCTAATTTGGATATTAATGGATATTTATGTACATATACATAACCTTGCCAAAGATTCTCAATTGGATTTAACATTTTAAAACATGAGTGTTTTGATCGAAGCCATTGTGGGCCTGATATGAGTAGCTGTATGTTCAGCAGCTGAAGGTTTTCTATAGAATCAGAGAGAATGCTACAGTACTTCAAGCAGCCGTCGTTTTTATTATTCCTGCAGACATACTTCATCTGGAGAGAGCGTTTCGTTTGCCATGTGATGGCTTGATGATTGCATCAGAGGGCTTGCTGTTGCTGGAAGCGAGGCACATCTGTGGAAAAAAGAAACGGCAACATTCATTAGGTATATATTTCAAGCATACGCGGAAATGTCAGAGTCGTCTGTGTACTGCTGGGGGAGAAAAAAAAAGGAATGATGCGATCAGATGAGACGTTCTCAGCATGTCGCACGCCTGGCAGGTCGCATTCTCTTCTTTACTCCCACCTGTAAATTTCTGTAAGAATATGTTCAATGCGGTTAACATCCACATTTCCATACCATTTATTCCTCTCAGCTGAGTCCAAAATTGTCTTTTGTTGTGTAAAATGATTAAATGAAACAAGTGAAGATGCTGATAGCATCAGTGGTTTACAGCGGGTCTGCATAATGAAATTTCTCTTCCCAGAGAATCGATGAGCTTTATTCCCCTGGTGGACTCTAATTACAAAAGTCTCTTTGGATTATGAAACTATGCAGCATATTGTAAGACGAGGATATGTCTTTGATGTGCTCTTGTAAGGACAGCGTTAATAAGACAAAAAAAAGAAGAAAAAAACTAGGAAGCAGAGAATTGCCTGCCTTTTACTTCATTTGATTCTCTGGAAAGTGAGCAGAGATTTAAAGTGGGATTCCTGCAGCTCAGCTGAATCGACTCAGATGCCGACTCCCTGGAAATGTCAAACCATCCTGGCACGCAAGGCAAGCGGTGTCGCGGCTGTTTGACTAGCAAAGAAAGCATTTAGCTAGGGGATGCCTTTGGTTGGGAAGAGAGAAGGTTCATGTCAGGCGGAGGCAATCGTGGCATCTGACGAAAATCCTGCAGGCACCACTTGTTTTTCTCTTCTTCCCCAACACAACTCACACTCCGTTTGAACGTGTCTTGCAGGCTTGAAAACAGATTCAGTGCAGTGCCGGTTAGATGGCGGACCTCTAACAGTTCCACATGTTGAAACTGTAACCAAAGTCTGTTTAATGGGATAAGTCATAAATGGGATCTACTAAACGATTAGAAGGGGTTAATACCTTACCTTCAGTATATAGGTCTACATATATCCAGATTAGCTGGTCTCAGACCGCTGGTCCAAGATTGACAGAGACCAATGGAGACTTTGGCTTAGTCTTTAGAGAGTGAGTATAACTCATGTCCAAAGTCTTCTTTTTTTTACTCCCTTGTGTTATTCAAAGGCAAGTCTAATTCTAGGCAATGACTTTGACTGGAGTTCAAGTCAAGTCTTCTGTCTTTAGAAAGTAAGTTTAAGTCCAGAGTCACTTTTGTGGGTGAAGAGGAACTTGAATTTAAGTCTGAGATTAAAGTGTCCGTCGCTGCTCTGCCTGGAAACCCTTTCCACGTTGTGTCTTCAGGACCATAGCTGGTGGGGCACATCCTCCTACCATCAATTTTCTGTGTACTTTATCACAATGTCTCCTGTAAATAACTGTATGATGTAAATGAGATGGTTTAAATGTTCATGAAATGTAATTTCTTTTGAGAATGGAGTTGTTTAAAGATGGTCCCTTGTCCATTTTTAACCTAATTTTAGCCGTTGTTTATTGTTTAGGTTCCTGCTTTACACTCAGCTACTCTTCCTGGCCTCCATCATGAAAACATACAAGAGTCGGGATCGTAAATAGTTATTTACTGCTGGTAAAATATGAACTTTAAAACTTTTACCAGAACATCACCTCAAAAGTATATATATATATTTTTTTGACAACTTAATATGCCAAATCAGCAATTTGAAATCTTGTAATTTTAAAATGCCCGACTCTGTTATGAAGCCAAGTCAGATCCACACTGCAACATTAAGACTTGTCGAAAGTCCTTTAAAACCTGTCAGGATCCATGTTTTTCTGTGTATTTATTTAAAGTTTCTGTGTCTTTGTGCTCTCCATGTTGTCCTGTCTCCCCTTGATTGTTCTCAGGTGTGTCTCGTTCCTTAATTACCCTCAGTGTATTTAGTGTCACCTGTGTCTCTGCGTCTCTGTCGGGTCCTCGTCTCATTTTGACATTGGTGTAACTCATGTTCAGTCTGTCCATTCGGAGTTCCTGTTTGCTACCAGTGTGAGCCTTAGCCTCCGCTCAGCTGTGCCGCCAGGTTGTTGGACTTTCTGTGCTCCTGATTTATCATTAAATTATCATCCTTTTCCTTACCTGGGTCTCCAGGCGTTTACCTCACCACCACCTCAGCCGCACCTCATGACAAAACCATCTGGCCCGGCGCCTGTAAAACCGTGAGCCACGGTCCAAATGGACTCACTGGATCATGGCTAATGGCTCCTTTTATGACGAAGATATGAAATGTTTTTTTAATCCGTCAGCTTTCCAGAACAGAGAAAAGTAATATCTCATTTGGGTCTCTCACTAAAACCTGCTCTGGGTGCCTCATCCAGACATGTACATTCTGTGTAACGTTGGGAGATCTGTACGTGGGAAGACGTTGTAAATCACGTCTTCATTTAAGGGACGACTGTGACGCTGTGAGTCTGCTGGAGTTAAGTGGCACTAAGGGCTTTGGGGAGCGAGCGAGCTGAGGCTCTCTGTAAATAACCCAATGTAGTCCATCCATCCAGACTAAACAGGAACACATCCACAGCTCCTCCCATGGGATTGATTGTATTTGTTACCCTCAGCACCGCTGGCTGTTAAAGAAATAAAGTGTTCCCTTAGCCACAGGAGAATGGATATTTCACTTACATAATACTGAGTAACAATAAAGGACGGCATGACGGAAAAATAAATCACATTCAAATGACATGGTAGAGGTTTTTAAACACGTAACGCTGGTTGAATAAGGTGTGAACATGGTCATTTATGATATGCATCCTCACAGATTTGGCGACTTCGGAAACCAGAAACTGTCATTTCTGAAAGCAGGTTGCAGAGCGGCTACATTTCAGAGCGGCAGTTTTATGACTCTGTGTTCATGCATATTTCTTAAGCTAAGACATCGACGCTCCATCTCTTTCTCCCAAATAAACATGGCACCTTTCTTTTTGCGTGTGTCGTTCTCTGGTGGTGTTACACTGCCACCTATTGGCTCGGCATAACTACTACATAATTTTCCGGCTTGACTTTTTTTTTTTTTTTCATACATATCGTTTATAAAAGTATAAACTTCACCACACACTTCCTCAGTTTCTCTTTGTCGCTTTCTTTGCAAGTTAATCCATGTATTAGCCGCGTCGTTGTTGCCACAGTGTAACTGGTGATTTATGGTTTGAGAAATTACTGTACAGTTTCTTTCTTTGAACAGGCGCTGTATAAATGAACGGTTTTGGTCAGAAAGTCCTGTGGTTGTAGCTCTGAACCAGATCTGTAACCATCTTCCCATCTACTGTTTGCACGTGCTTGTCCACTGTGTCGCCCTGCAGGCCGGCATAAGCAAAATTCTGAATCTAAATAACAGGTGGACTGATTTCCCCAGACCAGCATAACAGGCTGAAAGCGAATTCACCGCACAATAATTACCACAATCAGCAAACTGGGTAATAAATATTTAAACGAGCTGAAATGGTTAGTGCTGCAACCTCAGCAAATTTCCGTCCGTTTTCTGGGTCTGAGTGACGGATCACTGTTGCATCCATGAGTTTTTGTTCTCTGTCCTCCGGGTGTCATCGCTATATTCAGTTATGGGAAATTTGATGTGCAATGGATCCCTGAGCACGTGCGCCGACCCGAGCAGACGCTATCCGGTCCGTCTGGTGCCAATAAAGCTGAGCGTTCCCTAATTAGTACCAAGATGGATCGCGCCTGTTTTGTGTTTTTCCCCGGGCTCTGAAACACACCCCTCACAGCGCCGTGTTGGATTACACACGGACAGCAAAGAGGACAAGTGAGAGGAACTCACTCTCATTCTGAATGGAACTTTTAACTTCTTGCTTCTTTGTGACAGACGTCCTCACTTCTCAGACACGCCAGAACCGGACCTTAAAGTCCGGTAAATGTCTAACCAATCTGCAGTGTTGGTTAGACGTTTAACATCATTCACATCACTACTGTAGGTCATCAACATGAAGGTTTACTGACAGGGTTTTGATCCACTAATTGTTTTTGTCACTTCCAGACCAGTATTCTTACATGTAACTAAATGGTTTCAAACAGGGCATATGAAAATGAAAACCGATAACATGTAGCATTGAAATTATACACCACATTGTTCCTCTTATTTTCCCTGGACGATGGAAAGTAATTCACTGACTACAGGAATAATAATAATAATAATAATAATAATAATAATAATAATCCCAATTCACTTGGATGCATGTTAAACTCAGACTGCTGCATTCCCAAGCAGTGCAACAAATAGTCATGTCCACACATGTCCAATTCTTATAAGAAAGTGCCTAAATATTGAAACAGACAAATAAATAAGCAAATTTACCTAAACTGCTGCCAGTCAAAAATAGAATTGACTACGTCTGAAAGGCTTCAAAAAAAGATTTTTAGATAAGTTGGATGTACATTGCATCTAGAGCTACCTTAACAGAGGTTGCAAAAGCAAATCAACCGCACAGCAGCACAACCAGAAATATGGTGTATATAGGGGAAGCAGTGCAGCACAGCTATCTAAACAGGAAGTTAGAAAATAAAGAGTTTTTCCCTTTTAGCTGAAAAATAGGGCAAATGATATTGTTATTGAAATTGTATTACTTGGTGTCTTCAGATAGTGTTCTGATTGATGCACATTTACACCTGTCATATCAAATAACAGTGTGAGTATCTCAACAGCTCCCTCCCCTTCCAATGACACCCTGGGCAACTGCCCAAATGGCCCATATACAAAACCCCTAAAAAAAACAGTGACTCTAATTGATGTAGAAAATGTGACTCTAAGATATCTTCACCTTTACCAGAAGTTTTCTGTCTCGATTCTTCTCTGTATAGCCATGTTGTCTTTGCCAGACTTTCAGAGTAATTGCAAATATTTCCACATGGTTTATTCCCAAAAAGCTTCCAGGCTTGATTTCAAACTTGGACCTCAAGAATGTCGATTCATACATGAAGCCTGTTGCAGAGGATTGTATGTTATTTGCAGCAGAGGTCAGTGTTGTTCACAGCAGTAAAAATACACCCAGCAAAAATCAACCAGCGCTTATTAAATGTAGTTTAGACATACATAAGGTGGTTTTAGTCATGCATAAATACTTTTCCTTCTTTTTTTAACCAGACTCAATTCTGATTATGAGGGTCCAATCAGACAGGCTATTTTCTGCTAGGTATAGTTTTCATAACTAAAATATGTAGCCAGGTGTGAAATTGTAAAACATTTCCACATTTGATCACATTACAAATCATCATTGTGATCTTAACTCATTTGTTGGTGTGAGCAGGTCCTGCTCACACCAACAAATGAGTTACGATCATATTTCATTTCCCTTTGGGATCAATGAAGTATTTTTGAACTTGAATTGAACTGAAGTCGGAAATGCATTTTCGCACAGGAAGTCCTGATGTCGAGAGCACAATTAGCTGACAGACTCACAGTAGGCTTAGCACCTCCTCCGTTAATGTAGTTTCGCCGCAATTTATATCTTCACTGTGTTCGGCGAGAAGAAAACCTGACAAGGCTCCACTTTCGGAGACGCGAGCGGCTTTGCATTACGCCCCACTGAGATTTAGACACAATGAGCACCGAGGCATCTGGCGTTACGTAACGTCCGTAGAAATCATTTCTCCCCTCAAAGCTGTCTCTCCTCTTTGTCTGCTGCTGCTGACTCAAAGTTCGGCGTCTATTGTAAAGCCAAAAATTGGCTGAATTCTGTCAAAAAAAACAACAAAAAAAAAGAGAAAAAAAAGGGACCAGCAAATTAAATCCTCTACATCTACTACAACAAACCAGATAAATTGGACGGCGGCCATAATTGGAGTGAGCCATCTGTGTTCTGAAAGTTACCTGCGTCCAGCAGAGAGAAGCACAAAGAAAGGAGGCCCTTTCACGGTCTTGTGGTTAGCCATTGTGTCGCTTCGCCTCTTCAATTTTATGATCTCGGCGCCTGGGATGAATTTGCTATCATTAAACCGAGCCTGCAGCAACAATGCCGCAAGAAGACTGACAATGGCCAAATAACGGTCGGGAGAGAAAACCGGAGCTTTTTCTTTTTTTTTCTTTTGCGTGAAAGCAAGTAATTTCAATGACTGTCAGCTTTCTGGCGCCTCATCAGAACTGAACAAATGTGTCTTTTGTCAGTTTTGTCAGTGGCTTTGTTTCCTGAATCTGTCTTCATCTGGCTGATCCAAACATGTCATCTAGGTATGCCTTCATATTCATCAAGGCCCAGCTTGACATATTTTTCCTCTAAAACGACTGGCTGCTTTCTGGCGTTCATAAAAGAGTTGATTATTCCCGATCCCCCGGTGGAGCCCCTTTTTTTCTTAAATTTTACTTATTCAATTAAAAAGAATAAAATATGAAATTAGATATTCACAGTACTCCTTTTCTTCTGTTCACGATCCATTTTGTTCCCCACATGTTCATGTTTCATGGGATTTTCAGTCACAAGTTAATTAATCAGGTGAAGGCGGCGGGGGTTACTGCAACCAGGACTAAACGACCCACATTTAGCTCAAACAGGAACATGATTCTGACATGTCTGAAGGAGAACAGGCAGCGCCGAGAGCCGGGCCCTCAGTGTTCTACAGCAGTGGCCCCCCCGTTTCATCTCCAGGCGCCTTTTAACAAGATAAATCCTCCTCTGACAGTGACCTGAGATGAAAGTACGAGACGTAAAGCCGGGAAGAGTTCAGGGAAAGTTCTCCGGCGCCCCACCTACCCACCCACACAACCCCGCCTAAACCTCTCTCTTTAAGACCCAGCTCCCGGAGCCGAGCGGGTCGGCGGCGGAGCGTGCTGGGGCCGCTGCGTCGGGCTGGAAAAGTTCCTTCGCCTCGTTTCTAACTTTGCGCTTGATCCCATGAGAGCGGCCCTGCGGAGGTACTGAAGATGCCGGGGATTGACGGCTCTAAGCTCGCCAACTCTTTGTCTCACTTGAACTTGGCCTCTTCTTTTGTTCTCTAAGCTGAGGATTCGCGTGTTTCTACAGCTCTATTTAGACGCAGGGCTGGTTTTCTACAGAGGGCAAAGGGGGAAGATGCTTCATGAGCAGTAAAAGTTGTTCAGTGAGGTTCAAGGAAGGAACTGCTAGTCCTTTTAATGACTTTAATGGTTTAATGGTTTCTAAAATAACTGTCAAATTAAAGATACCAATCGATGGTATGACACAGAAAATACTCAGCGTTCTACTGAAGTCATTGATCATTTCAGGCTCAGTGTGGCAGTAAAAATGTCAGGATTCAATGCACTTTCCATTAAGAATAGGAATTAGGATTTTGCTGGAAAGAGAGAAATTACTTAAGTTTACTAATCTGATTCCATACAGCAGACCTTCCAGAGCAAAACAAGTTAAGCAAACTTTGTTTTTCTCTCTGAAGAGTTTTTTGCAGCGCTAATGGCTCGCATTTTTCCGCGACAGTAGGCTGACAGGAAGGGGGGAAGGAGAGGGGGAAGACATGCGGCAAAGGTCGCCGGGACCGGGAGTCGAACCCGCGACGTCCGCGTCGAGGACTAAGGCCTCCAAACATGGGGCGTGCTAAACCGCTGCGCCACCACATTTTCTTTCACATTTCATGAAGAAGGAAGTTGCGCTCAGACGTTTTTGTGTTGTTTCCTTCAGTGGTTCTTGATGCAGTGCCCCCTCAGACAAGGGGGGTGAATGGGTTTTCCAAAGGGCTTGTCTGTTTGACGCAGTGCAGTGTGAAATCGAACAAATGTTGCAATTTTGGTCTGTAATCAAACCGAATCTACTGGACTATCACGTGTGAGAACATTCTTAAAGTAGAGCTCCTGCTTTTCCACATCAACAAAAGTCAGGCATTTGTTCAGGATGCCTCATGGAGGCCTCTCTTCAGAGGGTTTTTGGGTACATTTCAACGTCAGGACATCCCGGGTCGGACCCAGAATCCACCTGAAGAAATGTCTCCCATCTGGCCTGGTAATGCCTGAGGATTCCCTCAGGATGAGCCGAAGAGTAGGGTTTATTCTGGACCCTAAGGACATAAAAGTAGGGATGACCAACTGACTAAAAGTAAGTGTGAGGCTCACATTAAATCCCAAACAGCACACCGAAAGCAGTGACTCCAATACTGATCATTGACAACACCTCAACCAGGACTCCAAACCAATGTTTGGGGTAGATCAAGACAGAATTGAGAGTTCAAGACTTTGTGATTATTTTACCCCAATAATATCACAACCTGTTCACAACCAGTGTTGTCACAGAAACAGCAATTTAGAAGCCGAATGCCCATTTAATAATAATAAAAACACTTTGCTAAAACATGTCACACCAGGCGGTCCCAGATGTTATTTCTTTATTTGCTCCTCCAGTCTTTCATAATCTGGTAAACACGTCACTGAAGTCCTTGCGATACCCAGGCGGTTCTGTTAACTGATGGCTAAAAACAAGAGAAGGAATCCAAGGAGAGACCTTCATTGTGTGAATCATTTATAGCAGGCTGAATCTTTTAGAAGTCAAATTCTTACTGTAGTAGGACTGACTGTGTCAACAAGCATTGCACAATTTATTGGAAGTTTGTGCACAGAAAAGAACTGAGGGTTTTGATATTCCAGGCAGATCTGTTCGGTAGAAGAAATCAATGCCAGGGTTGAAGAAACTTTTTGAAATTCCTTCTCTGAGACAGACTTTGAAACCATGATTGTCATGTCAGTTTGTTCAAGGTGACCCACAAGGTGAAGGCTCCCCTCTCCTCCCCCCCTCACTTTGTTCAAACTGCAGCTGATGTTTTCTCTAATTCTGTAGGTGAACTTAGTTTGTGAATCCCATCCAGGCTGCCACATTTTAACCCGTCTTGCCTTCCAGCTTCTCCTGCAGCTGTCTTCAGTCAGATTTTCCCGCGTGCAAACTGCATCTGACTGGATCAATATCAGGTCAGTCATTGATGCTGATTGTTTCTGCAACCCGGGGGATTGTTGCTGCTGTGAACACCTGAGACAGCGACTGTCAGATGAAGACTCGGCACTGACAGTTGTACTAACTGAACATGTGTAAACAATATCCAAGAATATTTTACCTTAGCAAAGCGTATTTAACTTTGTCTAAATCTCCTCTGCCTCTTCTCTGTACAGCAATAACATCATTGGATCTTACAAAACGTTACCAGTGATGTCAGTAACGCACATTGGACCAATTTTTTTAGTAACAGTAATCTTAACGCGCTATTTCAAATCCAGTAGTCAGACTACAGTTACTTATCAAAACCACTTTGCGTTACTATTTTCTTTTGTAATTTAATTTTATTTCCTCTACACGTGTTGGGGAGTGACCACCGTTTCTATGCGACAGTATCAGCAGCGACAGAAACATAAACAATGGAGGGAAGAGAGAAATTTGCATTTTGTTGCTAGAAAAACAGGAACTATTTTGAGTTTCGCTCGCCAAGTCCGATTATTATAAGCAATCGGACTTGCAATCTAAAGTCGCTTGCTAACTTAATGAGTCGCGGTTTTTGGGCTTGGAAATAAGCAGACATAAACCCCAGAATGTGTCTGACCTCCAGGTAGTTTTAGTCAGACTCTCCCTGTTCATCATTTCCTGGATGATCCGTCCCGCTGTGTCTTTGTTAATGTCAAGTTAATATATTACCAGTGAATTATGTTGAGCTTCACTTTGCGCTCCAGAAAACTGCAAACATTGAGACTAATTGTGATCAGCGCAATAAATGTGAAAACTCTCATGAATGAACGAGTCCGTAAAGTTGTGCAACTAAAGGCCATAATAATTATTAATATTAAGATAAGTGTCACAAATCTGTGCAGCAGGACATCTGAATTGTGGAGCTGCAGGAGGAGATCTGCGCTCTGACAGCAAACGCAGGGCCGTAACACAGAACCTGGAGGCTGGGGCGGGGGGGGGGGGGGAGGGAATAAAATCCTTGTTTTAGTCTTCCAGGCAATAGAAACGCACAAAAGATGCCCGAATGACTAAAGTTTTTG
>CAEFZX010017492.1:0-49851 GCA_903066825.1 Alfaro cultratus
CTCTCTCTCTCTCTCTCTCTCTCTCTCTCTCTCTCTCTCTCTCTCTCTCTTTCTCTCTCTCTCTCTCTTTCTCTCTCCCTCTCTCCCTCTCTCCCTCTCTCCCTCTGCCTCTGCCTCTGCCAGAATGATTTAGCAAAATTTTTGGATATGTCCAAACAAATAGTTTCCTCTTTAAAATAAATTTTCGGCTTTATCTGATCTGTTTTATTTTTAAATTTTTATGAACACATCTATAAACACTTCAATGATGCAGAAAAATGTGATGACCTGGCAACCTGGTGTTCGACCTGAATCAAACACATGGGCCATTAGCGTGTTCCTGCAGAACTTGTGGACATGTGGAAGTAATTCAGCCACGTGAATCAGCTATGGTGGAGCAGGAATAGATCTAAATCATACAGAAAAGCTGCCCTTCAGGTTCAGAGTAGGACCCAACCACATTATGGATAAAGCTTATGTCCACAAACAATCTTTATGTTTGTCAAAGGCTTGTGGTCGGCTCTGAGAAGTGAACATTTTCTTCATTGATTGATTCATATGCAAGGAAACGAGAACACCTCTCAGGTGCTGCATAGAAACCAGATGTTCCCCTAATTTTAATTTTAGCAGCAGGATCTACTGAGGTACATCTAACATATCCTCTGCTGCATATCAGATTATGCCGTGGTCCTCGTTACTCTTCTCCTTCTTTTAAGGATCCTTATAAGTGAACCATTAATGAGCAGTTTGAGATGCAAGCATATGTTCTTTGAAGTATGCTTAATTACATCCCATACTTTTTTTTTAACTAAAGCAATTACTTTATTTTATCTGATAATCCATTCCAAAGAAGGACACAGGCAGCAATTTCACAATGACAGACGGCCACTGAATGGAGGGTATAGACTCAAGACAGGGGATGAACTTGCACTGGAACAAAGACGCCGGTCTGTCTCTCTGCCCACTAGGTGAGCGGTGTGACCGTAATGGCTGCAGCACTCCAGGGGGTTGATGAAGCTGTGTCCTACATGTATTTTCAGAAGAGTGAATACCAGAGCCTGGGCGCACAGCACAGTGTGTGCTACATTACTGTCTCAGCACACAGCTTCCCCGGTTTGCCCCATCAGCACTGTAATCTCAGAGCTTCAAAGCTCCTTATTGTCCTTCCCCAAATCATTTCAGTCACTTATTTTCATGAGTCATCCCACCCTGCCTCTTGATAAATTTTCTAGCTTGGATGTTAGCTTCCCCCCACACATCCCCTCTCTTCCTCCCTCTTTCACTGTTTACACACAACTGAAGCTGCTCTTTTCTCAAGTGTTCTCAATGATAACGACTGCTCCAAGATAAGTTATTTTTAGGACATTGTGTTTGGGTGTTGCAGACCACCAGGCCAATATTTTGGAGTTGGTTCATGCTAGCCACATTCCATTCCAGTTTTCTGTGATTTATATGTGTTTTTTTTAAAGTTGGTTAAAAAGACTATAAATTACTTATCTTACTTAAAAAAAAATCCAGCCATTCAGTTGACAACCATAATTCAGTGGATAAATACATCTCACTGGCGGGACAAAAGTTAGAATCCTGTATGGTCCCTTCAGAATGACTCTAACTTGACCTTTTTTATGTTTTAAAATGCTATATTTTGAAGTTGATTGCAGTTTTAGAAACTTACTAACTAGTAGCCCATAACCTTGTGTTTTCCTGCAGTCTAAATATGACATGACTCACAGCCACTGACCACTTGGCTGGACACAGACTCATATTTATCTTGCCACCACGGCAGAGAGCAGGAAGGTAAGGGAGACAAAAAAATAACCTCCCAAATTAACTGCTAAGACTCCTTAACAATTGGTTGTACTGAAGTAATGTTAGAAAAATGTCCCTACCATCACAAACATAAATACTGGGAGTTTGCTAAGCTCTCCTATGTGCTCAAACTCAGATGAGACTGAGTTTGAGCACTTGGACAATAAACACTCCAGTTGAGCCAGATAATTATGTAAGGTGGCAGAATTGGAGTACATGTCATCACTGACTTTCAAGAAAATGTTAAGAGCTCTGTTGGCCTTTGGGAGAAAGCTGCAATAGGCCAAATAAACTCAGAAGATCTCCAACCTCCTTTTTAAAAAAAACTTCTAATATTTACTTAGGGTTTAAGTTGTCCAGCTTTAACGTAATTTAGCAACAGCTACCTTTGTGTCATAGATGTTTCCAATTAATCTGATTTAGAACCACAGCAAAAAAGTCTTAGTTGTCCGGGAAGACAGTGAATAGTATTCCATTCCATTCTCTTACCGAAAGTTTTGATCAGTGATCCCTAAAAGCGGTAAATCTTTAAAAAAAATAACAAAAAAAGCAGGGTGGGTTCGACAGCACCAGCAGGACGGTACATCATGATGCAGGCAGCCACTAAGACAACCTAATGGTGCCAACCCAGCTGGGTTAGTCTGGGACACAACTGAGGGGAAAGTGCAAAAATTGCGTGTGTTAATCGAGTGTGTAGGCTGCATGAGTGTTTTTTCTGTTTTTTGTTTTAAATGGCCCTGTTAATTATTCTTAAAGGAATGCGTCCCCAAGTAGTTCAGTCGGATGTGGCTTGATGTGCCACCCAGGGCACGGCTGGCAGTGGTTATTAAGCAGGCTATGAGTGCAGCTTTCATGTAAATGTCATCAGCGAGGTTCTGTATTTATTGATGCGCTGAATTTAATCAGTCATTCCAGCCAGAGAGCATGCTCACTGATAATGTTTTTTTCCCCCTCCCTTTATCGTTATTTTGTGGAAACATGAAAGCTTTGCCTCTATCAATAACATACAATTACACTGTGGCTCACTGGCTGGATGAGTGAAAATGTTTGGCTAAAGCACCTTTCTGAAATGTGGCCCCTTTTTCCATTAATCTCATGGCAACAGAACGTGTTGGCTTCAGGACTGACTGAACAACCTGTTCACTTCACTGGAAATCCATCGCGGCACTTTATAAATACTTTTTTTTTTTTTTCATCTTTTTCAACAAAAACTTTGCTGGACATTCTCTGCTTCACTTTGATTTCTTTAGTTTATTCCACACCGTTGCCCCTGCCATCAGCCTGAATCAAACAAAAAGCAGAAACTGCATCATGACAATGAATGTAGAACGTTTGACTTTGTTGGTTTTGCTACAAGTCAGCTTTGTGTTTGTCTAAGCCAGCTTTGCATAGACTGAGATTTTTCCCATTCTTCTTTGCAAAATAGTTTATGGTCAACCACATTGAATAGAATGGATTTTCAATCCTTCCCAAAAAATTCATAATTGGATTTGGTTTTCAGTTTCCAATAGTTCTCATTTGGTCTTTTCTGTTTTCTTTGCGACTTGCATTGCAAAACTTTGACTTTCTTGGTAGTCTTACCTCCTCTTTGCCACTGTGTACTACTTTGCTTTGCTTTAGTTCCTGATGTTTGCAATTGCAATGTGACAAGATGTGCAAGTTATGAGGGGTGTGAATATTTTTGCAGGGTACTGTATTGTTTACAAAAAACATTGCACAAATTTGTGAGTAAATCGCATAAAAGAGATCTGTGTCTGATTGACAGAATGTTGCTGTAATGGACTGATGATGCCAGCAGAGCCACGTTTGAAAAAGGCTTAAATTTTCATCTCTAAACACACCACAACTAATGGATGTATTACTGGCTGTGTTTCTCCCAAATGACAAGGCTGTGTGCATTGTGTTTTTTGCTTTTAACTCGAGCCAGTTATGACTGGTGCTGTGACTTATAGTCCTCCACATCTCTCCCGTAGCATTCTTTGCACTTAGGCTATATTTGACTATTATTTCTAAGCACAATCTCATAAGAGCTGGAATTTTTTTTGTTGTTGTACCCAGGAAGCTTTTGGCAATATTTTCTTTTCTTTAACTCTATAACACTTAATGTAAAGCAGTGGGATTTATAACGGCATTATAAATAATTGCCAGAATGTATGCCCGGAAGAAACAGCGACAAATAGTTCTTATGATAATGGCTCTACCTATTACAGACTGCTTTGTATTACATGGATGCACAGGAGGAGGGGGGAAAAAAGTGGGGGATTTAATTTGACGTTCATGTTGCTCCTTCAGGGCAGCATAATGCCGTGTTGGTTAGCGCTGTCGCCTTGCAGCAAGAACGACCCGAGCTGAAATATCAGATGTTCAGTCCTTTTTTTGGGGGGAGAAGTCTGCATTTTCTCCCCATATCTAACAGGGTTGCAATCCCAGGTACTACACTTTCCTCTCACAGTCCTAAAACATATAAGACAGCATGATAAGCTAATTGGTGGGTATAAATTGACCTCTGGAAAGGGTGTTTGCATGACTATTTATCTCATTGCCCTGTGATACTCTGGCGACTTGTCCAGATACAACTTGAATAAAATCATAGTGAGTTATTTTCTGCATTCATGTCTGTAATTTTTAGGATGAAATATCTGTTTTTTATTTTTTTTTTTTGTTTTGTTTTTTTTTTACCATTAATTAAGTAAAACTATAATATCTTAGTTTTCATGGGAGTGTAACAAATAACTAGGTGTTCCGTTCTTGATGTCTGACAAGATTACATGTCAGGAATTGGTCAGAGTTTTATTTGTCCTTAATAAAACATTTCTGTGACTCTGGTCATGTGGCCACTAAAGTGTATAAAGGCTTGATAACGACATTATTTTTTATGAAAGAAGGTGTTGACTGTCATGTTCCTCGGGTCTACCTAACAATGTTATTGTAGACACCTCCCCGGGCAAGTGCCCTTCTGAACTCTGTCCCACAAATGGTCGAGCCATGGAAAAAGAGTTATATTTAGAGAGTGTGGGTGATGCTGGTAGCCTCGGTGCCAGTAAGAGTTGCATTTGTGTCTTAAAGCCACCCCGCTACCTACGACTGACTGACTCCTATAGAGCTGGCTTCAAAAATAATACAGAAAAAAAAAAGGAGGAAATGCTTTTAAACGCCGATAATACATCTCACATCGATCTATTTATTTAACAGCTAAGCACTGTTAGCATACTGGGAAGACTCCTGTTTTTTGCCTTAAAGGGTTTAAACACAGCTCTGGTGAGGCTCTTTGTGTCAGGAGGCCTAATTATACCTACCAAGTCTCTTCCTTTTAGATTAATGAATCTTTCTGGCCACTGCAGCCAGCCCATGCTCTTTATGTTGCCAGGGAGTTCACCGTTTTCTCTGACCCTTTCTCTGTAGTTACAGGCTAATGGAGCTATAAGCTATCATTGCTAAAGAATGCTGGGCACCAAATCATTCATCACCTACCAATGGACACAATCTTTTAACAACCTATATGCCTAGTAGGCCCAGTGGAATTTGAACCTCATTGTTCAGCACTTAATTCTGTCTCATTGTCTACTTTGGAGCCTTTAGAGGTCTTGCAAACTTGTGGGCTCAGGCGTTGAGTCAATCTGTTTCGTGGTAGCGTGGGTTGACAGCCACTTGTGCTCTAAACGACTTGTTATCATCCCTCTTCCTACTTTGGAAAATGGAGATCTGTTGTGGAGCCTTCCCGTCTATAAATAACTTGGGTATAGTCAAAAGGGCTTTAGCGGTGTCTTTCACAGTAAAAGAAATAACTCTATACAAGGAGAGGATAAAAAACGGAGAAGCCTGAGGGAAAGGGGCTCTGTGCTTGTGCAGGTGAAGATGAAGTTGTGCCGGGCATCATTATTACTCTTTCTGTAGTCATATCTGTGTCACTGGATCTCATCTACCCTAAGTGCTGATTGATTCCCCCCCACCTCCTATGAGGTATTGCTGCTACTTTTCAACACAATCTCTTTTTTTTCCTAGATGGCCCTGTTAACCTTTGCCTCATTTCTACCAAAACACACAGCAAGTCTTCCTTTGGCTATTAAGGATAAATCATGTATTTCTTTTTCATAAAAACCCATCCCCTCAGGCGTATGTGTATGGTACGAGAGAAAAAAAGAGGACAGAGAAAAAGAGAGGTAGACAGAGGTGGTCAGATAAAAGAGATAGTCTTTCTGGGCTCCGTGTGAGATGGTCAGATAAAACATGACACTGCTCTTTGAGGTGGAGTGTGAAAAAGGAAAGTGGAAAAAAAAAGAAAGAACATGGGTGCCAGGCCAAAGCTTTGTTAAAACAATGATAACACTTGAAGTCTGTTTCTGTGTCTGGTGAGTGTTTCATCATCAAACAGACAGAAATAGGGAAACACTGGAAGGGGTGTCGAGAAGATAAAATGGGGAATATTGCACTCATTCCTTGTGCCTTTACAGTGTAATTTTAGTTCATCACCTATTAGAAATAGCAGTTAAATCTCTCTGTTTGCTTATAGTAGGGTGAAAAGCAACACTCCTAAAAACAGCAGCTAGTGCAAAAAGTAATATCAGACAAAATCAGACACATTTGCTAGTTTCAGGCCAAAAATGTTTCAGTTTTATTTTTGAGTTTTTATCCAGGTCAAAAATAAAACTAGTAGTAGTTTAAATTTTAAGGCCTTGAAGAAATTTCTCATGTAAGTTGAATATAGATTCATAGTAGAGTTCCATTTTTATACAGTAATATTTTGTAGGATTTATATTTTAGCGTTGCCCAGCTAGAGTGGTGACTTAAATCTGCTACAGAATCTGTGGTGAGATCTAAAGATCAATACAATTGTAACAAAGACTCTCACCTTAACATTGTGCTAATTTTTATAGATGAATAATTACAGTAGCAGAGGAAATATGTAAAAAGCAAGCCAATAATTATAAGGTATGTCTGATTCCAGTAATACCATTACAGATTCCCCTATTGATTGTGGAAAACAAATATATTTGGTAAACAAGTCCGATATCTCTCATTTCTCATCAGAAATAAATGTTTTGCCTTAAATTAAAACAAATTTAAATCTAAATCTTTCAGCGGTATGAATGGTTTTTGAGTTAATTGCATTTTTTATTTTTTTTTGTAGATATCTCTTTTGTACATTAGGAACAGTAACAATAGTTTCATTTAGCTACTAGAATAATATATTAAGTAAATAGCAAGAAAATACTGACTCAAAGCTTTTATCTGTTCAAATCTAGAGCATTGAACAAAGAGAATAAGCTGCACTTGTCTATGATATATAACCTTTGAGGAAATCACACTCACTCTGGTACTGCCCTTCACAGCAAATTTGGTTTACATGCTCATTAGCAGCATTAGTGGTTACAGCTGTATGAGCTCTAATTAAAGTCAAAAAGATTTTAAGCTTGCAAATTAATTTTCGCAATTGATTCAAGAGTTGTTGGAGATCAAGTGTTTCCACCTTTTAAAATAATAATAATAATTAAAAAAAAATCAAGAATAAGAAATATTGTTTTAGTAGAAAGGTGTGAGTTAGACTTGGTATGGCTATTTTTTGTTTTGAGCAAAAAAGTCAATCATACTACTCACTCAATGCTCTTTGTATCAAAGTACATTCATGTACTCATACTTGTATATTGGAAAAATCTGATCAATAAATAGTTTTGGATTAGGTGACTTGTACAGGACTACATTGACACATGCCAAAACAGGACGCTGCACCGCAAGTTTCCGGCTGCCAGAGGACTACTATTCCCATTTGTCACAGTCTTCGTATAGCGTTTTGTTTGAGTACAATGGATCCAACTGTTGGTGCAGAGAGGTACTACATCAAATATGTGATTAAATCATGAGTCAGCTACACTGCAAATACTGGAAAGGCTTTACTTATAGTCTATAAGATTTTGAGCTTGTAAATTACTGTACACTTTTGATTCCAGAGTTTGTTGCTGGGAATAAAGTTTGCCACCTTGTGAAATTTAAGAAGCAAACATTTTCTCTATAGGTATAAATACTGTATATCTAATTGTGTAAAAAAAATTTAGTTGTAATACGAGTGAGCATCCTTACTAGTCTACTGTAGTATTAGGATGAACTACGTACAGTCTTGAGCTAATAAATTTTTTCCATCGGTTCAGCTACAATGCCACCGAACTTCGTCCATTTAATGTAAATTTTTTTTATGGGCTCCACCTACAGGTAGCGCCAGGTGTTACAGCAAATCTGTGGAATATATTTTGAGTCAGTTACTCTATAAATCACTCTTGTCATCCTTAGTGAAAATTTCTATTAAATAAATGAAGTCTTTTAAAATCATGCTGAGTCGGCCGTAGTCAGTGTGTGAGAACATTTAAGTATAAACTGTCATTGGACTTTGTTTCCAGTGCAGCGAGAAACATCTACTTAGCTATTGCTGTTTCTGTTAAAACTTGAAACGAGAATAAAATATGTAAATGAGTCATGTAAATGTATAAATGTCAAATAGATATGTGTAAAATGAAATGTATATAAATATTAATGGGAAAAAGTAGGCTACTTCCCTGGACTGTCACATGAACATTAAAGTCCATTACATTTAAACCTGCCAAATGAGTTCACACATGCTGATTAAGCTTTTTAGTAGCAAGGAAATTTACCTGTGATAAGCAGTTGGGTGCTCAGACTCTGCAGCAGCAGTCCTGCACTGGTACCGATAGTTGTGTGTACATTAGCTGAAAGTGATTGACAGAGCTGAAGAGGTTGGAGCAACCATAGCGACTGAGTCCAAGCTGCAAGTTTATAGCAAAACGTGTTACAGAAAACGTTAGAAAATGAGTTTTGGATTCACTAGACTGAGACAATATTTTAAAGTAAGGTTTTCAGTCTAGAGTCGAAGACAAAAGAAATAGAGAAATGTTAAATGTTTTAGAAGTACGTCTGCCTAACTCAATGTAAATAAACTAGAATTTTCTCCCTTTTTTTGTCTTAAACATCTACTGATTATCTGTGCTTTTGCAAATTAGGATGTTTCCATCCTGAAATGGCTACTCTAACCACTCTGATTATACCTCACTAAATAGCAGGCACAGCCAAAAAGAATGGCCTTTGAATTCACCATAACTCAACTTTGCCTCTGAAAAGATGACTGTCCCAGAAAATTGCATCCACCATCCTTGAAGAATCACCAGGAACCCAGTCTCAAAATATTTTGTACGCCTTCATGCTAAGTGAGGCAAAAATGCAAAACAAGTAGGGATAAAAGTGCAGAGTGAAGAAAAAATGGGTTGGGGCTGCAGGGGAGGCTATGCAGCTGAAAGCTCTCTGACATGATGATGCTATTTATTAAGAGTTATTTATGCAAGACTGAAGAGGTGATGGATAACAAGAGCATTGCCAAGGCTGTCCTTTGTTTTCAGGGTTGGTAAGTGCTCCATTGAAGCTGCTTTGGGTGGTCAGCCTCACATACTCGAAGGGGAAAAATGAAAGCGTAAACACACTCATGTTCACATCACATCTTGCACACACACACACACACACACACACACACGCACGTCAGTGTAATTTTGTCCTTACCTGGAAGCCCACAGTTTTAGCAAGGTAACGTGTGCTTTTCAGTACATGTGTTTGTTTGCATGTTTGCACTAAGGAGGGCTGAAGACTGACAGGATCTCAAGGGAAGGCCTGAAATCTTTGACCTGAATACATATTTTCACATATTAGTGATGAGTGAGGGAGCTCCAGTGAGACGTGACAAGGCCTGTTTTCCTGCTTGTTTGCAGGTAATAAATACTCTGCACCCTGAAGTAGGAAATCAGGCCAGGAGATCATATAATATGGTCCAGGTAAAAAATGGAGGAATACTCTTTGACATTTAGCATAATTAACTGAAAAGACTTAGTGCTTTCAAATTTGCAGCTTATATAACAACTATGTTTTTTTTGTTTGGAAAGCCAACTATCAGATGCTCTCCATTTTGTACACATAAGTCTCAGTTGTGAACTCCACAAATAAAGCCTTTATGAAAGGGCAGGCAGAAAAACATTGTTGCAAGAATTCCATATAAACCCTTACATGCAAAGCACAATGTGTGGCAGAAAACTGTCAACACCCCCACTGTGAAACATGGTGGTGGCAGCATCATGCTGTGATCATGCTTTTCTCCATTATAGTCAGGAAAGCTAGTTAGACTTGATGGGAGGACGGACTGAGCTAAATACAGGGAAATACCTGAAAAGGGAATCTTATTGATTGCAGAAGAATTTCAGCAGAACAACTCTAAATACAAATATTATATTTTTCTGCTTCACAAATCCTTCCTCATAATTTTAGTCTATATAGAACTTCTAAGTTACTGAGTTAAAGATGCATTTAACTCAGTAACTTAGGCTCTATATGTGGATGATTGTGCTTGATTGCAGCTTTATATGCCAGCAAATTGTCGGCTTTATAACTAAAGCACAATTAGACAATTAAAATCAGTCTTTTACACAATCTTCACATGCATCGTAAATTGGAACAGCTATAGATCTAAACAGTTTTTTAATTCATAATTGTTTGCATGCAAACAAACACATGTAGTGAAGGCTTAATGTTTTGTTGTTTTCTGATGAAAATTAGATGTGTAAAATTAAATGCAAGTCACACAATGCAGTTACTTTCTTTTTTGTCAGTGGAAAAATATTTACTTGGATGGTTTTTAAAACATAAAATCATAAAGATAACAAAAACAAGGTAGGGTTCCCTTTTTTATGTGTAGTCTGGTTGATCTGATTATTCGACACCACACAGTAAAATGTTGAGTTGGATTACACTAAATTACAAAGAAAGTACTCTTTGTTATGTGTTTAAGTACAAAAACCCTTTCATCATTGAAATGATTAGAAAAAAACAACAACTAAATAATCCAGAATAAAACCGAAAATAGTGAATGATAGTTTTATTATGGGATGTTTCACTTTGTTTTGTTTTTTTTTTGTTTTTTTGAGAAGATACATCCCCAAAAGTTTTTATTTGAGAAATGTATAAAACATTATAAAAAAAATAATTAACAAGGCATGTGGAGCTACATCTTTTGCTGCAGATACAATTGTTTTCAGAAAAAAGCTTTCTCTGTGCTTCTAAAAGTACAAATTACTACCTAAATATCTGTCCTACTTTTGTTTCTCTTTTTGTCTGCAGAAAGCGGTTTTGTCTTTTTCTTTTTTTTTTCCCCCTTTCGTTTGGAGCTGCAGGTGTGTTCAGTTGTGGTCGTCAGCAATTGGATATGAAGGGGACTGCCAACTCCAAGTATGACCTCATTAATTACATCTGTCAGTGATTCCCCGCAGATCTGTCTCCTGCTCTTCACATGCTGCCACTCAGCCAGCCAGCCAGTCATCCAGTCAACCAGTCAGTCAGGAAATTTTCTGCTGGGGGTTAGACAACCTACCAGGCTCTCGCTCATAACGCTGGCAGGTGGGACCGCGGAGGGGAAAGGAAGAGGAAGCATTAAGAGTGGGGAGGGGCGGCGAGTAAAACAGATGAACACATTCATGCAGACTCACTTCCCTTTGAGTGCATGAAAATGCAGGCACACACACGCCTGCGCACCCCCCCACTCCCCACACACACACGCATAGAGGCAGGCTGCTCTTCCCAATGCAGCCGGAAAGAATTTGATCTTTATTTAAATCCTTAAATTATAGCTGATTAAAAATTCATGGGGAGCCGTTTATATGAAAGCTGGGTGCTGTGCAGACTGCCCTGTGATGTCTAATTGGTCTGAAGGTTGCCAACTCTTTGAACAAGTCGGGACGGAGAGTTGTGGGAGCCTGTGTGCTGTGAATGAGGATTTGAGTGTTTACCACCCACCTGCCCTTCATCTACCTTTTTTTTTTTGTTTTTTTACTATTTTGGTTTTTGTACAGTGACTCTTTAAGAGTTGAAGATTCAACAAATAAGCAATTTCCCCTTGGGTATTAATAAAGTATATTCTATTCAGCAGCACATATGATGGATGCTCAGGAAGACAGGATAGAGTAAGTCACTGAACGGACTGGAGTTGCACTTATATTTCAAAAACAAAGACATCACTCTCATACTTTTGCTTTTGACTTGGCTTGTCTGTGACAAAAGTCTCGCAAACATTTTGTTTCTGATTAGTAAAAAGCAGGTTAAGTGTAGACCATTTGAGTTAATTATTAATTTAGTCTCTGACCAATCAGGGTAAACGAATGATTGGTTGTCTTGGTAATGTTACCAATTCTCTGATCTTTTTCAAAAGATAGGCTAGTAAAATAAGTTTTCAGCATCCTACCTCATTTATTTTTATTTAATGCTAACATCAAGATAACATTAAGTGAGATACACACCCATCACTGACTGAGCTCCTGCTATATTTAATTTAATAACCACAGATGTGGAATATTTGAGGCTCATGACAACACCAGCCTGTTCATGTTTGTTTTCTACATACTCAAGCTGAGTTTTAAATTAAAGAAGTTTATATCATTTCAAAACAAAGTAAACTGACCTAACTTATGAAACCTTATCTTGCTGTCAAGCTTTCATCATTGCAAGGACACTTTAGTTCTTCAAAAATAAAAGCATTTCCTGTTACATTTTTCCATAAATTCAATGTTCCTTTTCATTCATTCATTCATGTGTCCTTTTCCGTTTTTGACAGCAAAGCTTTTAAATGCCAATTTAGAACACGGTTTTCTAACATTCCATTAAATTGTCAGATTTGAAGAAAAGAGTAATGCACTATATAGTGAACTAAAGACACATTGACCGCAGGATGCTGTGTGTGGCAGACTTCTGCCCAGGTCCCTCTTGAAAATGAGATCCAGATCTCAACGGGGTTTACCTAGTTAAATAAAGGAAAATAAAAACAAATAAAAAAAAAAAAAAAGAGAGATTGACATCATCGTCGTTGTATGGACAACGATGGGGGTCGTCCATACAACGACCCCCATCGTTCTTGAAAATACAAATACTTTGTGTTTGATTTGTTAACATTTGGCAGTAGCTGGTGTGCTCAAATAATTTCTTTTATAAGCGACTTGAAGTAGTTTTGTGATGAAGGAGTTGCCATTTTGACTTGAACTTGCCCCTTTAAAGATTTTGACTTAAACATTTATGTTAAATCTTAAGGCTTGACTTTAACTTACCATCAGACATGAGATTTCACTTGGAAAAGTGACTTGTATACTCTGGAACGGGTTTTGGCTTTGGTTGCAGTTCATGACACCTTCAGCGACTGATTATTACACCTTTTTGATTCTTCCAACCTAAGAAGTCCCTTTTCTTTGTTTTTTTTTCTTTTCTTTTTTTGTAAAATGATCCGCTTGCCTTATGGTAGAGTTTTCAGGGGGAAGGTGTTGGGTGGCTCCACTGTTGGAGACATCATAGCCTCAGCTCACACTGAGTATGTAAGAAGCCCCATCTTCATTTTCTCTCTTCTCGTCATCCCTGTAGCACATGCATACACAAACACATACTGCTCAATGGCAGGGCCCTCCTGCTGCCCCAAAGCATGGAATACCACATTTGTTTGTTTACGCCTCGTTTTCTTTCCCTGAACTCTATTAACATTTATATTGCAGCTGAAGGTGTTGGAAGTCCCTCCTGCAGTTGGGGGGAAACTGAGCTTAGATGAGAATGAGCTTCAGTCGAGCCTTCCTAGGCACAGACTTGTGTGTTTATACCTACATTATCCTGCTATTCCCCAACTGCCTCTTTTCCCGTCTTGGTATTTTTTTTTTCTTTTACTGTTCTTTTTTCAGTTCATATCACCATTTGCTCCAGCTCGCCTCTTATGTGACTCCTTAAGCTTTTATCTCTCTCCAAGGTAAATTGATTGCTTGGGGAAAAAAAAGTGTCTGGAAAAGCTTCCGGATTGGGCAGCCTGATTGAGCATTAGCATATGAATAGAAGAGAGACAGCTCACCATGTCAGAGGAGGAGGAAGTGTTACGGGAAACATCCGTTAGACATCTGTGTTTCAGATGTTTCTTGCCAATTTTAACACATTTCTCTGCCGATCCGTGGGGGTATTCCAAGCAGACATTTCTAATTCGCACTGCTGTGACTTCGCTATTCATGCAGGATTTGGTACCACAATCTGTACTGTCATTTTCTGCAGGCTCCGCCTTCCTTGGGGCTTAACAAACAGGAAAAAACTCCACAACAATTTCATACACTGTTAAACAAAGACATGTAAAAAAACGGAGTGTAAATGAGCTGTGCATCGTGTATATTTCCTGACATCACTTTCAGTGCTGCTCCTCCTTGCCTGAAGACACAGACAGACTGATATAGCTTGTCACACGCTGCTGATGGGTGTCACGTCAATCTTTCCTACGTGCTAGACCTGCATCAATTAAATATGGTTGGTTATAGATCTGTACTTGTCTACATCAGTATCTGACCTTGTGACCCAGCAGTCTGGTAGGCAGCGGTGGCACACTGCTCCTTTTAACAGTTTTACACAGGAGGACGTAAGTATCTATTCTGGTGACAAATGAACCTCATCGGAAGGCATATTTTATTTTACTGAATCAGGGAGCTAATGCATCCTTAAAAAGTCTTAGTCATGATGTCTTAAATTCTTAAAATTGTAAGTTGACCTTAAAAACGGTAATTCAGAGGTCTTACATTTTGTGACCATATGATTGTGTAATCTTGAATTTTCTATGTAACTTTTTTCTGTGTTGCTGTAACCTCAAGACGATTGAGGCTACTGCTAACTAGCTGCTAATATAATCTCCCTAGCTATCTAGCTAACTTTTTTACGTCCATTGGACAACATTCATTTTTGCTACTGACTCACTTCTGTTGCCGCCCATGCTAGATTTGATGCATTCTGAGCAGATAAACATTTAAACTTGGCACTACAGGGGTTAACAGATCTCGGAAGTTTCACTGCTTTGGCTACGCTTGACTGTGACACAGCAGGATTCCACAACCATCCCCAATACTTAGGTTTTTTTTTGTCAATTTGGCATGAAAAGGACCTTAAAAAGTCCAATTAGATTTTCTGAAACTCACTGATTCCCTGTGAATATTAGTCTATATGTTTGTACTTTGAATTTTAATTCTGCTGTTTTCTGAAGGGCTTAGGTAAGGCCAAATTCAAAAATTTCAATTGTTATCCAGAAGGCTATGTTGCACATGGAGGAACAAGTTGGTGATGGCATCATGCTCTTTTGGTTAATTTGTTTCTACAATGGTAGAGGCATAACCCAAAAGACTACAGTATTGACACTGAATATAAAGGCATGCCACAGTATTCAGATTTTTGTCTGTGTGAAATTCTGAGAACTGTTTTTTTTTTTTTTTTTTTTTTTCCCTTTCGGTTCACAATTACACTTTGTGCTTTGGTGCTACTATATCACATAAGATCCCAGTAAAATACAGTGGCAACAACAAAACAACATGACGACACAGAGGGCCTGAAATTCACTCTGGGATTGCGGGAATTGTGCCATATATATAATTGATTCCCACAATCCAGCATTTTATAATGTGGGAAATTCCCTCTTAGAATTTCAGCGAAGCATGAACTCCAACAGAGTCCACTGTCTGCTCTCTGAGTCATCCTCACGTGTGATGATGCCGACTATGGCAGTCATCAGAGAGCTTCTGTAGATGGCAGCGAAGGGAGTTGACGGAAAAGTCTGCAATGTGGAGGGTGAAGAAGAAAGAATCCAGCACAGTTCCCTGAAACAATGAGAACGGGAAGAGAAGTAGATCATGGAACTAAATGAGAATGGACAGATAAGCAGTAGGAAAGACCATAAAGAGGAGCAGCAATTAATGCCTTTAACTAAAGAATGTGACAAGATCTAATCTCAAAAAACGTACCATTTCTTCCTAAAATAGTTTTCCATGCTTACAAATATGTTATTCCGTTAAGCCCTGAGTTATTAGGTAGAAGAGGATAAAGAATAGGAAACCAAATGCGTAAAGAGACAAGAAAGAAAAGCTTAAATAGCAACTAGGAAGGTAGAGAGAGACAACAAATTAAAGCTGTGTGTTAGACGATATAAGACCCACAATCAAGCTCATACGAAATCCCACCCCCTACCCCTGAGTGTATTCATTTCCCCAGTGGGAGGGAATCCCCCCATTCCCCATTTCAAAAAGTGCATTTCAGTCTTAGACATTAGAAAAAAAAACTTTTTCTCTATGATTCTGTTGCACTTTAATTAAAAAAAGCACATATTTTTCAGTAAATGGGGGGAAAAGCCCAATTGTATCATGGGATTCTAAGCACAAAATGACAGTTTTAAAGAGCTATCCTTTTCACACAAATAGGATTGTGTCATAAATAAAAAAAATTACAGTGATAATGATAGATTGCATTATTAAAAATGGAAATTCTTTGCCTGTAGATATAAACAGGAACCTCTGAGAGTCATTTTCTTCGCCATATATTTTTAGCACTCTTGTGTGCTAAATGGAATAACAAGTTAATGTCACTGGTCTTGTGTGTGTTTCATATTACCATTATGGAAAAGGTGCCTGGAGGGATATAGTACTAGGATGGCAAATGTAAAGCAAAGTGCAGCCTACATACATTGTGAGGCTGCCTGTTCGCTTAACACATCTAATCTTAGATATAGACATTTACTCTTGTTGAAATCTATACTGTAGTACTTAATCATATGTGTGTGTTTTACATTTAAACTACATGCAGAGATGCCATCCTTACATGAGCTCATCTTAGCAACACAAGTTGTCTTTCCCCCACTTTGCTTCCTGCCTCTCTTCCTCTCTTCTCCAGCAGCTGTCCATGGCGCCTCAAAGTTCACATTGGTTTGGCAACTTCTGGTTTGTTCTGCTCTTACCTTCCCTGAACTGACACACATACCCACGCACACGTGTGTGTCAGCAGGGAGAAATACATACCTATGCCCTTGCCAATGCTTACACCAAGTTTTAGAAAAAGAGGAAAAAAAGGGAGAGTGAGGTGCCTTTTGTGAGTTTTTTGACTCGAGTGTGTGCTGCCGCACCATTTTACTGATGACTTCCTATAGCCAACAGCAAAGTGTCACTTTCCTTCGATTCACTAATTTGCATTGGTTCCCTTTCCCAGCATGATGCTGTGTATCTGTGCCCACAAGCTGAATGTCAGCATCTCCTCTCAGCATACAAATATCTTGCTGATACAGTATGTCATGTATACTCCTGGACATCTCTAACATTTGATAATACCCTTGATATTTCACATCAAAATTTCACGTTGCTATTTTTATAACCAAATACCATTATGCTACGGCCGGCCGCGTCCTTTCACACCCTTGTTGAACTGTATTTCATTAGGCACATGGCAATGAGTTTTTTTTTTTACAATAGCTACTGTATTTAATCTATTTTATCTTGTGTGAAAGTGACATGTCCCGAAATGTTCTATTCTTGCGTATTTGAAGGCATGACTAGACCGAGCAGTATAGGTGATCTGCCATGGCCTCATCTAATCTGATTTGCATGCCAGAGAGAATTATGTAATTGGCATTTATGCAGAACAAAGAAGGATCAGCTCACGGAAAAGAAGGGTTTTTCATGTAGAACTGTGTATCTAAGCCTGTTTTCTGCAGCTCTGTGCTGCCTACGGTTGGCTACTGTGGAGACAGACAAGAGGCGACTGTTGTGTGGGACTGTTTGTGTTGTGTTCGTAGCGTACACACGCATGATGTGTTGTATTAGAGCATGATGAGCTGGCACATGGCTTGCGACAAGGGGGAATACACTGGAAGCTTACCAGATCTTTCACATATGCTACCTCAAATTTGTAAAGCTTTTAGCTCTCCTGTAATTATTATGTACGAGTCTCAAGACTCGGCACCATGAATAGAAATGGCAAGCGCTCAAGCTCAGCAACATTTAAATTAGATTTGGACAACATGTTACAGTTCTGGGACTGGATGTTGCGTTACAAGATCTAATACAGTTTTAAATAGTAAATAAAGGGCAACAATTCTGCTCTTTAAAGAAAAGATGTTATTCTGACCTCTTCCCATATTGATAAAATACATCTAAATGTGCTGGTTTGAAATGGATTGTTCAGTATTTTTGAAGCAAGGTTCTATTAAAAGGTTTAAAGCATTAAACATCCTGCTTGTCGTAGATAACGTTTTGTTCATTTTGGTATAAAGCCATCTTATATGGGATAACTGGAACATTGACCAACATCTTTGAAATGTATTGACACTTGACAAAATGCCTGTTACTGGTTTCACAATTCATGACTGTATAAAATGTTTGACGTTTTTGTTTTCATGACGTAAAGCACTTTGAACTGCCATGTTGCTGAAATGTGCCATACAAGTAAACTTGGTTGATAAATATTTTTAAAGGATTATAATTTTTCTTTCATCAGTTACTCTCAGATTAAGTAGACTATTACACAGGAAGTGGAGGACGGAGATCATCCTGTGTAAAACTTGTAGAATGGAAAGCATTTTCAGTCACAGTGTTTGTCTGATATAAACACTTGACGCAATCGGTGAAAAACATTGGTGGTGGCAGCATCATGATGTGGGGGATAAACTTTCTTCAGCAGGAACAGGGATGTTGGTATGAATTGATGAGAATATGGAGCTACAAAGAGAGCAGTGATGGAGGAAAACCTGTTAAGAGACTGAGTGGAGGATGTTGAAATTTGCTTTAGTCTTGATCACTAATCTGGGTTTATATTAAGATGCCAGGTAAATTATTCTCTTTAGGCAGGGTATAACTATTTTATTACCTTTTTGAAAAAAAATAGATGACTTGAAATATGATCCCGTTCACTTATTTTCTGTCAAATTTCATGTTTTGAGGATTATACAGTAAGACCACATTAGAAACATGGTGCATAACATTATCTACTCATCTTTTTCTATTGGATATTTTAATTTATTTTCAAAGTTACTGTTTAAAATATAATTTCTAGATGAAAAGACCTCTCGATGTGTATACAGTTGAGATTTCCAGCCAGAAAATTTGGTAATGAGTGGGTTAACAAAACTATATATTTCCTGCCACAGTTACTTGACAGTAATGTTATGATCCGTGATGAATTTTTTATCACATTTCTAATGCACAAGGAAATTAAATCCATTAAACAGACCCCTTTGGAAATGAAGAGCTGCAAAAGAGGTAGTTTAACTTTAGTTAGAGACACATGATGTGTTTAAATATGTTCCTTATAACTTTTCCCATTAGCAGTGATGCACTAAGCTTTTGGTGAATGTTTGAAGCAAAGGCTGGTACATTCATTTACTAGCAATAGAATAAAGTTGAAGTGCCGACTTACTTTACATTGTGTTCATAATCTTGTTCAAACAAGAAATATCTAATATTTTTCAGCTCAAATTGTAGATACATTCTAGCTTGTTCTACGCATTTCTTCACCGCTATGTTTTTGTTTATGCAAGGCCTTACTATTGAAGCAGGATTGATGCATTGAATGCTTGGCTGAGTAGTACCTGGAATTCCCCCAAAGTCTGGAGCATGGCTTTGGGCCAAATTTCTCACTGTGAGTATGAGATTCATGAAATGGACTATAATCTGACACGCGCCTCCTTTTTCTCACGCTTTGAGTTGTCGACGTCTGTGTTGCCGTACAGCTGACTGAGTCTGCGAGATGAGACTGTTGCTACGTTGCGGTTTTATTGGCCTGATGGACGGTATGCTGTTGAATTGACATCGGACTGTTATTTGCCTACCTGGTTTTCTGCTGCTCTGTTTTTAACAAGTAACGTTCACTTTATCTGAATGATCTTGCACCACACTTGCATCCTTGGAGAATTGGTTTAATTTTAAAAAGCTCAAAGCACTTGCAAAATAACAAAAAAATTACAAAAGAAATTAGATGTATAAGATCAAAGACACAGTTTACATATGATTTAACTAATACAGTTTTACAAAAACTCATTGAGAGGAATAATGCCTTGAGTCTTGTCATTTCACCCCAATAAGGATTACTTTCACTGTTGTTTTAAAAGGATGAGTTGTTAGTTACAAAGTCACCTACAGCATTGCATTTCTTTTAAGCCACTGCAGTGCTTGGACAAATATTGAAACCCCTGAAGGTACATTTTGTCATGTTATAAACACCAGCGTCATTGTAATTTAATGGAGTTATATTTGATGGACAAATTGTGAAGTGGATAATATGAAGTAAAAGGAAAAGGATTAATGGTTTCCATTTATTTTATTTTATTTTTTACAAACTAAATAAATAAGGCAGTGGGGATACATCAATATAAAAATGTGGACCAACATTTCAAATTTCTTTATTTTTGGTAAACACCCCAGTATCACTCACTGTCACATGACCAATCATTTGTGTTGTGTACATTAAAGCTTATTGTTTTGACATGACAAGATGTTGAAAAGTTTTAGCTGTAGGCATACTTTTGCAAGATACTTTATTCAGCACTATGTGTATATTATGGCATTAGAAGTATACATTTATTAAAAATATTCAGTAAAATCAGAAAGATTAAGTGTTAAGGTCCCACTAGACAAACATTTATTGTTGAAGTTGCTGCATAATTGTTAGTCTCTCTCTGTCTGTGATTTTATTTTATTTTTAATCTGTGCTGCTAAAGAATCAAATCATTGTCTCAGTACTGAGTTTTGCTGCAGTGGACTCCTCAGGCCTGAGGCAAGCTGTGCGCTTGTGGACCTGTGTTGATCCGCTGCTGCTTCTTAAAACGCCGAGCTGTCAGCAGGAGCCAGGTGAGGTAGTTTGTTCGGCTCACCACTCAATGGACATGTTTCATTGGCACCTCGCTAGAGGTCAGCAGTAACTGACTGCCAGAGGGGCGAGGGTCAGGCCCACAACCAGACTTCACCCAAAGACTGAATTACATCGCCGGTACTGCAGGTGGGCAGAACCGAAGCTTGGGGCCGAAGATTGCGGCCCAGCACCGTTTCAAAGGGCGTTTCTGGACGGCGTGCTGAAATCCAATTGACCATAGTGTCACGCTGCTCCGTTTATACGCCTGATGTGCACAAGCTGCTAGGGAGCCCAGGATTTCATTTTTTCCCCCCACACACTTCTAAACCAATAACTATTCTGCGGCGTATCTCACTTGAGCAATGCCATTGGTGAAGATGTATCGGATAGGGATTAGGACTTGGAGCTCATCAAAGAAAATAGCCTGGTCAGTGTGACGTGCCGCTTTAAAGTGGCTGAATATTTTAAGGGAGTCCTCTTCCTCAGAGGAAATGAAATCCATACAAAGAGCGGAGAGCAGGAGGTTTTTGTTTGCTTCTCCCACTGCTCAGGGGCATAGATGGGAGATTTGGAGATGTGGAGTAGATTGTTAGGGAGCGAGGCAGTCGGGGCCTATTTTCACCGCAGCTGAGGCTTCTACTAGCCACAAGCAGTTTCTATAATTCCAGAGATGAGAGAACAAAATATCTTCCTCCACACAAAGTTAGGTTTTACACCCTTCCTCCTCCTTCTCCCTTTCTATATTTTATATCTCCTTTCCTCCTGCTTCCCTTCAGTCACCTCCAGACAGCTCTACCTAGGTGCATCAAGGACAGCTCGAGGAACTGCAGCATCGGCACACAAAGACGGGCGCTGTGCAAAAAGTCCTCCTTTTACATGACATCTAGTCAGGATCATTGTGCCTGCTCCGCCATGCATCACCTGCTCCTAAATGACTGTGCATTGTGAGCTGAGTGGATGTGGGGCCACGTAACTTGACGCTGGCCGGACAGGATTGCCCGGAAGCTACACGCGCCATGGAGAACGACTTAGTCGAGCCGTGCCGCTCAGCTCTTCTGAGCGTGCTTAAGAGCGGAGAATTATTCCGCTCATTTCTGGGTTCCCGTGAAGCATGACAAAAAAAAAAAAAAGAAAAAGGAAACTCAAGTGCTTCATGCTCGCCCAATTCCCTTTCCTGAGAGGAGCCGAGAGGGCTGGGGGGGGTTTAGAAGTCGTTCAACAAACACTCACCACGACAAACGTTAATTACAGCAATTAAGTGGACCCTGCAACCGTTGTCTGGGGTGACTAAAACACGGCGTCAAAGAGGCAATGACAGATGCCAGCACTGGGAAACAGTGAAGCAGAAGGTCGCTGTTAGGTGTCACACGATGGTACGCTAACTGACAGAAAGTAAAATCACCATTTTCTGTTTTATCTGTTATTGTACATAAGAAATCATTGGTAATATGTGCAAAGCTACTCATACCTGTTAAACCTTTTCTGTTCTTATGCTGCAAACACAATCTGTGATTTATTGGAATTTAAATTGTTAGACCATCACAAAGTTGTGCAACATTGTAAAGAAGTAGGAAAACTATACATGGTTTTCCCTTTTTTTCCTGAAATCTAAAGTTGAGTTCAACTTTCCTGAGTCATTACTTGAGACTGGCATCGGGGGAAGAATACAAATGCAGGCTAAACTGTCCAAATGTGGTCGTTTTGTAAATACATTTGAAAACTTTACATTGTTTTCATTTTACTTAACTATTATGAGGTACTTTGTGTTAGTCAGTGGCATAAAATCTAATTAAAACAGTTTCTTATTGAAACATGAAAACATAATTTCAAACATGATCACAACATAAAAATGCAATGCATTAGATATCAATGAATAGACACACAAACGGCATACACCAAACATTTTTCAATGCATGTTTATTATTATTGATAATTATAAAATATGTGAACAACATCTGACATAAGTAGCCTTTATTTTACTTTTTTTTAAAAAATTACACTAAAATTCTGATGTCATATGGATCGCACTGTTATGTTCGATTTCTTGTCACAGTTGACAATTGACTAATAAAGATTTCTTGTCGAAACATAGAAATAAAATGCATTTGATGTCGTTGAATAGCCACACGAAGACCATACTCCCAACATTTTTATGCATGTGCTCATGTTCTTTATGAATATTATTATTAATGATGATCACAAATTGTGTGAATTTATGTGAGACATAGACAGCCTTAGAATTACATTAAATATAAAAGAACATTCAGGAAGGAGCAACAATGCCACAAAATGAGTAAGATACCCTCAGAAACAGAACAAAGAGCAGAGTACTCCTTGGTGAGCTGACGTTTTACCAGGAAATCTATTTCCTGAGGGTTTTCTCCCGCTGGGAGAACTGGCGTTCTTGTCCTGAAGGTTGAGCAGAAGAAGGTCTAAATGTACAACATCCACTAATAGCAGGTAAACTTTATATTCCTGTCGATAACAAATGCTTAATGACCTTGGCAGCCATGCCAGATTATGTGCACTTACTGTTTATTTTTAGAATAAAGTGGACTACATAATTAGCTTTGTAGCTCAGTGGCCTGTGTTTCTGTTAGGCATTTTGTTTTTACTTGTAAACAATTATATTTTTATTCATTTATGTGCATCTAAGTTTTGTAGAAACCAGAAGAAGGAAGAGCTCTTCACTTCTAAGAATGAGAAAAGGAGGAAAATACATGATTTTTAATACCAAATCTAAGAAAATTCTCTGAAAAAAGTACTTTTTTGATAACTAAATTAACCTGCTAAACTTTTACAATAAAGTTTTTATTAGCGAAGACGCTCTTTTCCTCTTGAATGTTCTGCTCTCTGTTCTGGCTGCATTTATTTTAAAAATGGAAGCATCTGCATTTTCTAAGCCCGCTACATTTAATAGCTGAGGCTGTTCTATCACTAAAAGGTGTGTGATTTGTGTTGCAGCAAATTTGGTTATATTGCAACTTTAGCACTGGTTCAGTACCATTAGTATTAATGACTGATGGCAACATCCCGACTTTGTAGTTCTGATGAAATTGAGGGAAATCTATAAAATTTTGATCATTTTTGTTTTACTGACATTTTATCCTGATCAGTTATAATGTAAAGTGCAGTATGGTTCATCTCAAGATTTTATTTTTCAGAGTGTGAACAAATGAATGAGCTAAAGGTTTATGAACATAGAAAAAATGTTTTACATTACACCAGTTAGACCTTTTCATACATTTGACAACATATATACCTTGATAATGTAAACATTTGCAAAGATATGCTCGCTCTAAAAAAGCAAGGGATCCTAATAAATTTTACAAATGGCAAAAAAATATGGAGAGTGTTGGAAGATAAAGCCCTGATATCACAGATTGTAATTTTTCATATGTCTGACATCTTTAAATTGACTAAAGCTAGAATAAATAGTTTAAAAAAGTTTATTTTAATCACAATTAAAAATTGGAAATAGATTTTAACATGTCACATAGATCTTATTGTGATGGTGATTTCATGTCAAAGTTGAAGCTTAACACAGTTTTATCTATGTTTGAAGCTATTATTTTGAAGTAAGAAAGGAAGTAGTTCTTGAGTTGCCACCTTGAAGTGATGTAAACTTCAAGATGGTAACGCAATAATAATAAAAACCTAGAATGATAAAGACCTGTCGAGCTGGCTGACAAATCGTGATCATAGAAGCAGTGAAGAAATTTCAACCGGCAGTGTTATTGTACCAAGTATACGGAAGAGGATTAGGGCCACCGAAAAAATAAAAAAATAAAAATTCTGACTTTAAAGTCAGAATTCTTTTTTTTACAATACAAGTAGTATTGCACTAAGGAAACTTGATACAATACTACTAAAATGTGAACAATAATACTAAAATGATATTACTGAGTTGTTAATCTGGCTATAAATTTCTAAATTATAAGTAGGGTTCACAGATTGCAGTTTTATGGCCGATTTTTATTTATTTATTTTGTCTGAAATGTTGCTAAATATAGCACAAAGTTGCTGAGTTGGCAACAGTAGGGTGGCTGTTGTTAACTGCAATGTGCAGACATGACCTACTGGGCCGGAGTATCAGTCACACTGACTGATAGCAGAACAGAAGTGGTTGATATTTTTTAGACCTTTTCTGAGGTAGATGATATCGGTGGATAGGATCAGCTTTGTGTGTAAGTATCACCCAATCACCCAAAATTAAGGAAACCGATTTATCGGCCGGCTAATAAATCGATTCACCCCTAATTATTAGACTTACAGTTTAGCATTCAGAAGCCTCAGTGGATGAAGTATTATTCATGTAACAGTGTTTATATTAAATTGTAAAAAAAACAAATCATGCCACGTAGATATTTCTTGTGGTTTTTTTTGTTTTTGTTTTTTTTTTCAATCAAATTGCTATGTGTTAAGGCAACAATTTCATCTGTTCGCCTGTATAGTTGAGTTGCATGGCATTGAGCTCCGATGGACACTATTTGTGGCTAAAAGGATTATTTATACATTCCTTTGATCATTTATTCAGCAGCAAGCAGCCGTTTTCTGTGCAAAGATAGTTTTATGTAGGAAGCAGGAGCGCGCTGAGAAAACACTGACTTTCATCTGTTTGTAAGAAACTTATGTCTCCAACCAAACTGCATCATTGTAAGGATTGTCAATTTAATCAGCAGTGCAGTGTTTGATTAGTGTGAAAATGTCAATAGAATAAGTCGAGGATTCAGGAAGACATCGAGCTGGGCTGCAGAGATGATGCCTTTCAGGGCTGACCACTGCTGCTTTCACAGAATGAGAAGGCAGAGGACAAAAACAAAGATAGCCCTGTGTTTATGTGGCCATACCATCCCCTGCTTATCGCCTCCTTGTTTTGTTATCTTGTCACTCAGGTGACCACATTTCAAGAGATGAAGGTTGCACAATGATTAGCTTCATTGTATTCCAACAATGTGTGTTCTCTAGTGTGTGTTTGTGTGGGGATGAAACAGAGCGATAGAGAGGCAATGACTGGGTGTTGGTGTAGCTGTGTGTGTGTGTTTATACGTGGAGGGGACTGAGGTTAAGGTTTGTGAATGCCTATCACAAAAAGCCATTATTGTAATTGAAAGTTAAAATCCCATTTGTTTACCCCTCTAGTGCTTACCGTCAGCATCAAGACAGGGGCCCTGTTTCAAAAATTAACGTTTGGTTTCAGTGTCGGGGGTCAGGCAGGGAAACATCAACTCACTGCCACTCAAAACAGCTCAAGCTCAAGAGATTATTAACTATAGAAACACCGTTTTTGTTGTCCAGCCACCGTATGTTCCACTGAGCCCTGGCAAAGAAACAAATCCTGCTGTCTGAATACAATAAGAAAATTTGCTTTCCAAATTATCACAAATAACAAATGAGTCTCTGGTGACCTTAGACTCTGTACAGTATGAACCGCCTTTATTTGATGCATCAGCAGAATAAAGGACATGCTGGAAAATGTGAAACCTTGAGAGGAGAAATCCTTCCCCTTTGCTGCAATAGCATGCAGAATATCATCCGGGCTGGTTAGCTGTATCAACGTATGCCAAAAGTTTAGACAGTAACTATTTCCTGTGGTTTTAAATTGCTTTCTAGAATCTCCAGCACTGCCTCTTACTTACCTGTTTCTGGATGCTACCTCTCCATTAAGTGGGAAAAAAATAAAAAATAGCACTTGTTTAAAAAAAAAAAAGAAAAGCGATTGGGCTAACATTGAATTCAAATTAATGAAGTCCCATCCATCACTTTTAAAACAACGCTGTGTTAAAATTCCAGTTGGGAAGCAGCAAGCAGGGTGTCGGTTCAGCAGCTGACTAAAGACTAGGTGTCTTAGCAGATTACCCAACTAATTATAGGTTCACTAAATGTTAGCTTTTTATACCCCTTTACTAGTAAATTTTGGTACCAAGCTGCCATTTTCTTGCAGATGCTAATTTCTAATCTTCTTTGAAGGCTAAGATTCAGATCAAATGTAGGTCCTATTCCTTATCTCCTAAGTTATGTAAACTTTGCTTTATTTCAAGAATTGACTGCAAAAAAACTTGCAATTTTTTGCATAAAAAGATGTTTTTTATTGATTATGGTGGGAGGATTTAATTTTAAAGCATTTTGCAAATATTGTGTAGAAAATCAGTATTTTTATACCGCTTATTATAGATCAGTGATGATTAAGGGAAAAATAGGGTGATTCTCATCATCTGATTAATGAATACATTACTACTATATATAGAGGCTGCTTGTTTTATGTTTTTAAATAACTGTATGTACCAAAGTCAAAATAATTTAAAGCAAATTTTACATGAACATGTGTAATTATCACAACTGAAATAATCAATATGCTCTGTTAATTTAGCTGCTGTTAGAAAAATTTCTGCTTTTTTGAGGCTTACAAAAACAATTACATCATGTTGTAGATTCTGGTTTTAAATGTTACTGGGAATACCCTGATAATATAAAATCTTGATATTTTATGATATGAAAAGTATGAAAAAATGTTGAATCCTGCTGGGTAAAAAAGTCAGAGAACTCTTTTACTACTGTCCTAATATGAAATAACAAAGTTTCTTTTTTTTGCAGAAATTGTTGCATTTTGAAAGAAAGTCATGTTTTTGTCAAAATGTTCCCACCTACAAAACAGCATATTTAAAAAAAAATCTTTGATCTAGATTTGCATTTACTCAATAAGTGAGTAACGAGCTGAAGTTAGTCCATGTCCCACCTGTTGTAACACATTTATTTTCAATTATTAATTTATAATATTTGGATCTTTCTTCTAGGTAACTAGAGGGGGAAAAGGTTGTCCCGGTGCCACAGCTGTCGCTCAGCTGGGTTCTCCAAATCAAACCCACCTAACTTACTTAGCCTTGTGAAGTTCATAGTGTGAAGCATCAACATGGTGCATGTTCAGAGACAGGGAGGGGGCAGCAGAGACCCCAAAATAGCTTTAGAGGCACCATGTTGTTTCAACACAAAAAAACAAACAAACAAACAAAAAAAAAAAACAGAAGCCAAGCTCTTAATGTGTTTTTTTAAATTATTTTAAAGGAAGCAATAAATCCTACCTCTGCCTCCTCTGTGTGCCCTGCAGGACAGGAGAGGAGCACCAAACTATGTCAGTGAGTCAGTCGCTGCTTGAGAACTGCTCAGCCCTCTGCTGAGGGTTTAAAAGGTCAGGGGGATTAGTCCGTGTGAGGTCCGCGTTTTTCTACCCTGTCTGGCTCACATCATTGCATAGTTGATGAAAAGGTTATGTGATTATAAAGATCAATTTCAAACAAGGTGCACAGTTAAAAGATAGAAATATGTGTTGCCTATGTGTATAGTATAGTAACTGTGTTGAACTAAAAAAGAAATCTGTCTCTTTTTCTTATGTTTTACAAATGGATTAAACATGTTAGAACTAAAGCTTACCTAAGCTGTTTAAATTGGATGTCATTGTTTTATGAATCATTACAAAAAAGTTTTAAGAACGATTTAAAAGTGTTTAACATTAACGCTGTCATTGAATTTTTGCCACATTAAACCAATCTAATGCAGATCCAGTCTTATTTCTTAATGGTAACAGCCTGCGTACTTTCTATTCTTGTTAAACACAAGAAGACCCATGACCCAGATTTCTTTTATTAATAATAAGTATTACAGATTTTATGTATTTTTTTTTATTATTTATAATGTGTCTCAAAGCACGGCTGCTTCATTTGAAAACAAGATTAATTTCAGTGTTCTTGGTGCCAAATAGACCCCCGGCATGCCGCGTCTCATAACCCCTGGAGTGAGTTTTAGATATCCAGCCTCGTTCACAATATATTGCCTTAGAAATTTGGTAAATGTTCGCAACAAGCTCGCTCAAATGTCCTAGATTTGGCTACAGGCAAGCATCTAATTAGCATAATATTCATATTTTTGGAAAGCTCTTAAGAGTACCTCTGGCATTGTCCATTTCTCTTATTTGCCTCTCATTGCCACAACGCTTGCTTAATGCCTGCTCTGTGCCGAGCGATTGCATGTTTCGCTCATTGAGAATGCACCCCGAACGCGCTTGTTTGGGGTATGGGCCCGTGCATCTCCCGGGCCCCATAATCAGCTCTAAGCTGCTTCTATCAATCTTCATAACTGTAGCACGTTGAGGAGGGAAGTGCGGCTAATCAGCTCTAACCGGCCCCCGTGTTCAGCTCGACTGTCACTGTTATAGCGAGGCCATATGCAAACATTGTCCCCCCACTACATGCTCGCATCTTGGCCGCCTCTCGGGGCCACTCCACAGATGGCCGGCTCTGGCAGGAGTCAGGTTTCTGAAAAAGGGGGACTGTGACTTTCACAGAATAGCTGTTAGTGTAGGTTAATATAGGAGTGGTGGCCCTGCAGAGGTGGCAATCACGGCTCTGATCAGAGCTGGGCTTCAAAGACGTCTGTGGAAGTTGAAGCCAGAGTTGTCATTAGCTTCTGCCCTGTGCTTGACAGCCCTTCTCCACCCCCAACTCCCTCTTCCTGTCCCCTCTCTTGCTCCCCCTCTCTTGGTTTTTTCTTTCTCCCTCTTTATCTTTCGCTTATTGCTCATGCTTTGCGTCTGTGTGCAAAAGGCTACTGTAATCCTGGTTCTGGACACTCGGGCCTGTCACTCCACATTTGCACTAAGCATCTTTCCTTCTCTCATCTCCTTTGCTCTAATTGTATTGTAATAAGCAATTACAGATCTATTTATGCACACTAGATCTCAGATTGGACCACTTTTTAAAAGGACACTACCTGGACCAGGACCAGCGGCTGCCCCTCGCACCTAACTCATAGTCGGACTCAGACCTTGCTGCAGCTAATCGCTGAGCTTTTCAGCGCCGATCTAGTCCCGCTTTCCCACCGCATGCTCCTCCTCTGTCTTCTACGTTGTGCTGAGTGCCCTCTAAAGCAAAAGTGATTGCGCTGTTGTTTGTTGTTTATTGGCCGTGTTTTCTCTCTGTGAGTCAGCTCTGGTGATGCAAATGAGCCAAGGCAGTGTTTACCTGGACTGGCCATGTTTTCCCTTCACATGTATACGTATGCGAGTGTTTGTGTGTGTGTGTTGATCGTGCCTGCGCAACATCTAGGCCTTTGATCATACTACAGTGCATTGACAGATGCTCTCTGGTGCTTTCTAGTTGCTTATGAACGAGACCACTGTCGGGATCTGAATGCCGGCAATTATATCCCCTTGCTAGAACACAAACAATCGTGGCTCATACAACAAGGCGCGAGACGTTTTTTTATCTGTCCCATTATTTTTAGCTGCGAGAAATGACACCGAAATCCCCCGTCTCCTTCCTTTCTTCCAGCCAGGGGGAGTGGTGGGGTTTGGATTCTGTGTTTACAGCTGTTTGTGAATCTGTATGTGTGACAGGTAAGGGCTATGATAAAGGCTTACACCTTTTAATCGTAGCTGGATGTGTGAGCTCATGCGACCTGTCTGAGAATTGACTCGGCAAAGGGCGTTCGCATTTGGTGGGTGAAAGATCCGCTGACAGCTTATTTGCACCTAGAAACGGTCAGTTAATCAGGAGCATGACGGGATCAAATACGAGTGAGAATCGAAGGAAACAAAGGGAATAAAGTACTCTTTTCCTCAGAATAAATGATAAAAACAAAAGATTTGTTTGAATGAAATAAAAATAAAAAATAGAAAAGCTCTGCACATTGAACAGTTCCTAATCAAAAGATATTGACCGTTGAAACATTTTTGGACCTTAATGGGTCTAAGCACTGGTTTAAAGTGTCATAATTCATTTATTTTTAAATTGCCATGTGATAATTGGCATGATACTATCATCTCTTTATTTTATCCCTAAAAATGGCCTCCTTCTAGTTATTACATTTTTCTTTTTCGATGTTGGAAATGAGACAAATATGATCCCACAATAGTACCACCAAGCTTTGCTCAAGTATTTATACAACTTTTTAACTTTTTGTCGCTGTACATTCACAATATTTTGAAGCATTTATTTTGTGCCAACATAAAATGGGTAATAATTTTGAAGTGTATGAAAAGCTATTATAAAGCCTTAAAAATTTTAACCAAAAAACTATTAAAAATAAAATGTGACCAACTTTTCTGCTTTCTAAAAGCATTTTGTTTGGCTGTCAGAGTAATGGGGGCTTTGTATAAAGGCATGCCACACTTTTCAGATTGTATTTTGTAAACGCTTTAGAAATGTGTTCTTCCTCTTACCTTCCAACTAATGATCATGCATTACTTTGTCCTGGTCTGTCACACAAAGTCCCCAATGAAACACATAGAATTTGGAGTATAAATATTGACAAAATGATACAAGTACTTCTGCAAGGCACAAATGTTATTAACATACATTCATTTTACGAGTTATACATCAGGTACAAAAACACAACGTCACGCCCGTATCAAGAAAACTCACAACGCTTGGAAACCAGTAGAATGCTAGTGCAAATCAAAATTACAAATAAAAGACATCAACAGAATGGGAACGAAAACGCACGCTGATGAGCACCCAACGAGCAGCCAATGATTGCCTTTCGGGGTAAATAAATCAAAATCTCCCAGAATTCCTGGTATTTGAATCAGGTCATTTGAGAAAAAGGCCTGCAATGACATGCAGGTAAAATAGAGAACAAACTGCAGGCTTCTCGTGTAATCTGTGTTGTACGGAGTCCCTGTTCATGGGCGATACATAGGGGAGGACAGAATGGAAATTTATGCAAATAGCTGCCGCCCTTGATTCATCACTACGGACTGACCACGGCGGCAGAGGAAATTGTGTCTGAAATTTTACATCTGGGAAAAGAAAATCGGAGACGCTATTCCGCCGTGCAGACAAGGGAGGTGAGAGTCTAAGCTGAAGCTCTAGCGGAGAGAAGAACAGAGGTGTGCGCGTTAAAAGATGCATTATGAAATTACTTTGCCGAAGCTGTTCAGCAGCTCAAAAACAAAAGCAATGCTTTATTTCTCTGTTCCCTCTGTGACCTCCCATTACAATACCTGTTTTCCTTGACTCTTAATGGCTTGTACTGTAGCAGCTTCAGTCCAGTGGGAAAAGCCTGAAGTGAGTGATAATAACAATCTATTAAGCAGATTGATATATTATTTTTGAAAAGCTTTTAAGGCTGAATTTTTGCAGACCTCCCCCCCCCTCACTTTAGGCTAAAAATCACCAGCCTCTTTTGTCGAAATCACATTATCACCAACTTCCAAAAGTGTTGTCGTCCTTTTATTTTATTTAAAGGTCCAAAACTAAAGCACCTTTCAAAGGCATGTTAAGTCTTGCATGTACCAAAAAAAGAAGAAGGAAAAAAAAGGTGTTTAGGCTTTAAAAATCCTAACAGATTGTCCAGGCTGCGATCAGTTGTTTAAGCTTGCCCTCACAAGGAGTTTGTACGGCTGCAGCTTTAAACTCAGTGGCAGCTGTTTTCAGGAAGGGTTCACAGAGAGGAGCAGCCAAGTGGGAGCAGCTTAGGACATGGAGTTCACTGCAGGCCACCTGACACCGCCGGAGATGAGACACTTCTGTTATTAATTTTTAGAGGGGGAATAAAGTCAGTCAATGCATAGTTGTTGCTTTTAACTCATGTGGATGATGATTCTGTAGGTTAATGTTCAGCCTCTACAAGGTTTTCTTTCAGCTTGTTTCCTGTAGCAAGTCGACTGATCAGCTTCCTTTTCCTTGCTGATGAGTGCATGCCCAAAGCATGACGCTGCCACCACCATGTTTCACAGTGGCATTTAGTGTTGGTTTTCATTCCTCACATAGGGTCGTTGCAAGTAAGGTGATTTTATTTATATAGCATATTTTCAGCAACAAGGCAGATCAACGTGGTTTACATAAATTAGAAGGAAATACAAACAAAACAACAACAAAAGAAAGACAAAAATGTAAAAGTATAAAACTACATATTGGTTCCCCAGGTTGTATAAGACTTAGAATAAATACTCCATAATTTATAAACTACTTGGGTTTTCTCTTTATTCTTGTTCTGATAAAATTAAATGTTTCTCCATGTTTGATTCTTGTTCTGGGTTGTTGAGTAGATCATACTTTTTAAGTTTGTTCTAGATTTGGAAACTAATAGGAGTTTCTAAATGTTACATTTTGGTCTCATATGACCAAACTGCAAAAACACAAAATCTTGCAAAGCATTTTTGTCTGGTTTTTAGTGCAAATATCTTAGTACTATGACATAAGACTAAAAACTAAATTGCAAATAATTTTTTGAGCAAGCTATATTAGATTGTTTTAAGTCAGCAATTCCTTAATATTGTTGAAAAAGTGGTAGTTATAAGTGGAGTAATCTGCCAGTGGAACTACTACTTTTTCAACAATATTAAGGAAATATTGACTTAAAAAAACTCTTGCTTAAAACAACTTGCTTAAAAGTTACTTTTACGTTAGTTTAGTGTACTACGATATTTGCACTGTAAACTAGTTCAAAAGTGAAAGATTTTGTGTTTTTTCAGTTCACAGGATCCTCTTCCATTTGTTTAAAAACAGATTATTCTAACAATGGCTTTGTTTTTGCCACACTTTAAGAAAAGTCCAGGTTCCTAGAATGCACATTAAATTATTCTTTAAGTTTATTTTTGAATGTGGCTTTAAATCCAGCTGCAGTGGCTTTCAGGAATCGTTCAGTGACGCACAGACATTGAGTTCACTGCAGTGCACCTGGTGCAGGCAAGGACGAGACGCCTCGTCTGAAATTTGTCAGGTAATGTTCTTCTAATAACGTAGGTGTTATGCTGTTCAAAGCAGCAGCTTGTAAAACTGATGCAGTCCCAGATGTGTAGTCTAGAACTGGTTGACTGCTTGCATCATTATTCTAGACCTTTTCGTGTTAAAAGCAATCTGGACAGAGAGAGGTGAAGACATTGATCTACGATCTAAGAATAAACATTTTCTTCCTCCCCTACACTCGTCAGAAGTGATATCAGCTTACCTGTCTTTGTCACCATCTGTCACTGCCTTCTCTCTTTGGAAACAATTTAGAAAGCACACACATGCAGCACCACAACTGAAGTGTCAGGATTTGCATAAATGTGTTAAACATTTTTTCCCCTCCACTCTGCCTGCTTTTTCTCCTACTTAAATATTGTTTCTCAGTATATTAATCTCCTCTTATATCCTGCTTGCCGAGTTAATAACATCCATGCCTCTGCATTCTTTGCTTTCTGTGCATGTTTTAAAAACTATTGGCTGTTTGTAGGCGCACAAAAGTGGCTCTCTGAATTTTGTTTGCTTCCACTTATTGAAATTTGAAAATCACAGCTAACAATAATGCTGTAGGTTGCAATATCAGCTACAGGATTTTTTTTTTCTTCCAACTTGCTCGACTCACAACTGCCTTCAGTTTTATAGTTCACCCTAGGAAGAAAGTTTTATACAGCTAAAGCCCAGAAGACATGTGGCCGTCTTTAAAAGGGCTTGGAAGTGGAGAAAAGTCTGCATATGAGCCATACAAGTGAAATCAGACTGGTCTGCGGTGACTTTACCAGGCATCACTTACACACATTTGTTCCAAAGCTTGTTTGTCTGCTCTTTGACACAGACCAGTGAGTGGAGAGTAGCCAGACTGCTGCTGTTTGTTTTGCATATATTTACTCAGCAGCACATGTGTATGGCTCTACTGGGACGCTTTATAAGACAACTGCTGTTCAAGTAATGTGTGATTTGTATTCCCATGTAATAAACAATGATTATTACCATCCTAGTCATTTACCTTTTAATGAAGGGCAAAGTGTTGGCTCTAAGTTCTCTTCAGCTGGCTCCTCCTTTAGGCCATGCTGAAACAGTCAAGCTAATTCAAACATAATTTATTTAGGATAATAATTGGACTCAAGGATTGGATTGTACAGTTCTCAGGGTTAACATTTTCATTTCTTGCATATCGTTCCAATCTGGTAATAGAAGGAATTACAGGCAATTCATGTAATACATATATGTATTAATATTTTCATATTCACTTAGCATGATCGCTTAGTAATAGCCAAGGGCTTCTTCTTATGCTAACTTCTGCATCCTCTCCAGTAGCCAGCTAAATACTTTTATGAGTTGGTACAAATTTTCAGGTTTATGTTTTTACTCTTTTTATAACATAATTTTTTTATTAATGGGTATAAATTCAGATATATTTTATTTTTAGGACTTTGAAGGCTTTGATGTTTAACTCATTGACTTCTAAACAATAAATTGACTATAATTCAATGCTTGGAGAATTTAGTGGCTCTCCACTCCAGCCTCTCCGTATATGAGAAGATAATTACTCTAAATACATAACACATGGGAATAATTGCCATTAAGCGAAACTGGAAATAGTTTTTTTTTTTTTTTTACATGAATGTAAAGGAATTTTGACCTGCTCTTCTTTCCAGAATTGTTGTAGTTCAGTCAATTTGTTTTTAGGTCTTGCCAAATTCTCTCAACTCCAGACATTGATTTGGCTTCTACAAAGTCTTTATTTAATGTTTTTCTTTTGTCTGCTTTTAAACTATTCAGGAACAAATTTCTGCAGCTATTTTATGATCTCAAATAAGTCATTTCTAGTCATTGCCAATTTGTTCTCTATGGCATTGTTAAAGTCAGCTAACAAGTGTTGACAAAGCTACACCTGAAGCCTTTTAACTTTTTTTTCCTTCTCTGTAGGCCTTACAACACTAGGCCTTTTATTTTCATGACAAATTCACTGGGGCAGTAATTTGTGTAGCCATTCATATACGCCCGGCTTGGAGCTCTGAGAGAATTAAAAACACATTCATGTGTCGACACTCACAAACTTCCTCATGCGCACTGATAACCCTCCCTATTGTCTCTTAGGGGTGTGCAAAAATAACTACATGTTGAATTAGGTTAAAGGGAAAAAAAAGTGGGTTGAGGGATGGTCCATTTTTAAAGCTGTCAGCTTGAATTGTTGCAGAGATGGATTCTTGAAAGAAGTGAAGCCAAATGATCAGAACTAATGTTGCTTTAAATGCTGTGTGGGGAATTCTCGGTTCCCCAGTGGCTTCAGTGAAAACTGCATTTGTTAAAATGTATAATGATCTGTGTCAAATTAAAGTAATTTCATCCAATCTTCTTGGTGTTATTGCATTTGCTACTTGTTCGAACAAATAACTGCTCTAATTTAAATTATGGGAAATATGTGATCCAGTTGTTAGTGTTAGTTAAAATGTATTAAATGGACAGAAATATGAGGAAATCATTAGAAACATTAGCTTTTTATTGAGAATAAAGAGCATGATAACAGTTTGAAGAAAAAGTCAGTGGTCCCATTGTCAGTAATATTTTCATAATTGGTCATCAGTCATAATAGGTTGACAAAGGTCAAACAAATACAGTATTTGTGTGGGGAGAAAAAGGTTAATCAAAGTTTAAATCAAATCTCCATTAGCAACATTAGTCTCAAACAGTTTTGTGCTTTGAAACATATTTGAATACCTATTTCTAGAAGACTGCACAATAAAAGTCTTGAAATTCTTCTACGTCTTTCAGTTTTGGTGTGTGACCCTAAAATTATAAGCGGGCCTTCATCTGGCCTCCCCTATCTGGTGGCACCTCTGCTCCTTTGGTCATTGACTTGGAAGGGATTGCTAGATATTTAGTAGAGTGATCCACTCTACTAAATAAGCCTTTTTTGGGTTAAACACACTCAAACAACCCTGTATTCCCAAATCGATGTATATTCTTCCCCACACTTAAAACAAAATGTTTAGGCCACATCATGTACCTCAAATCTGGAAGGCTATTTTGATGCTGGTGTGAATTGTCATGGATTTCTTCATGCCCTTTGATTTTTATTTTTTAATTTGATTTTTTTTACACTACAGGCTTTGGGTAAGCAAATTATTTCCATTAGATTGCCATAGTATAACTTTGTGTTTGGAAAGCTTACATTGGGTCTCTTAGAGACAAAGTTCAATTGTATATGAAACAGTTGGAATGTCAGAAGTTGAAAAGGTAACAAAGAAAAATTTCACATTTATTTCTCCATTGTTCAAAAACTCAAAATGTGTTGCTGTAATTTAATTAGTTGCTCTAAACCGGACTGTCAACATTGTTGCAATTAAAAAAAAGTATTGCCATCTGTTTGTATTTAGAACCGTAGCCATAGCGCTGAGATTTTCAAAATATTGACATATACATTTCCAAGTCCAGCATGTTTCATGACAGACTGGTTGAAAGCTCAAAAGAACAAAACACAGCAATTTTGGTGCATTATATTCTGCCTTCCTGTTATCTGCTGAAAGTCTTGGTCTCTCTCGCCCTTGAAGATTGAATGAGGCACAAAATATCTCACACTGTAGAAAATACAGTTTCCTTTTAAGTATCTTGTTGCATCTGTACTTACTTGGCTGTTGCCAACTGACTGCTTCTCACTCAATAGCGACCTCTACGCTAAAGAGTTTTTCTGTCAACAATGCATGGTTTTGGTTTTCTGATTTCTTTTTGACCAATCAAGGTAAAAATTTTAACAATTTTGGTCATAATATGTACATAGATTTAGTGGGGAGGACATTACTTCTAAGATATCTTTTCTTGCTCTAACTCCTGGTGCGACATAAGATTAGATACAGCAATTTATACATACAGACAGGCCACTGAAGATTTTTTTATTTTCATAAAACAGGCATGAGTTTTTCTTATATTAGTAGCCACCATTGAGAGAAAAATAAAGTCATTTTGTTCCCCCATGAGCCGAGGAATCCTATCAGCAGTTGAGCTCACATGTCAAAACAGTAATAAGACAAGGCTGAGAGCTTGACTGGTCGCACCTCGATGGAGAGAATCTGAAATATGACCAGAGAGGGACGGGTGGCCCCGGAAGGGAATCAGGACATGCAGCTGATCTGGAGAGGGAAGCAGAGATGAACACCGACTTGTTCATTTTCATTTATTTATTTCCCAAAGATTGGCAATGATAAAAGTGATTGATGTTGATAAATAGTCACACATCCGCTTTATCAGCAGCTGTCTGGCGTGGGGTTGCCGGCGGCAGCATCCAGTGCTGATAACCCCCGAGGCCTGAGGGATGATGTCGGAAAGAGGAGGGGCGCTGGGGATTCTGCCGCTGCCGAGTCTTGGCCAGTGTTAATCTGCAAAAAGAAAAAAAAAAAAACCCTGTCCACTTTATAAGACGATAATTTTGCACGTCTAAAAGTCAACCACTGCCGTGAAGGTAAAACGAAACATTATTGGAAGAGCATTTTCTTTTCCTTTTTTCTTTTTCTTTTTTACAGAGTAGAAATGGCTTCAGAAACAACTTGGTGTATTTTTCTGTTCATTGATCTGGTGACATATCAGCCCCAGCCTGTCAGGCTCAGGGTTTGTATCGTCAGTCTTGACTCAGCTTTCCTCGACCTAAACTGCCCTTGCTCAGCCTCAGATTTGTTTGGGGATTATCACTGCCATGGCAACGGCGGAGAACACTGGAAGCTGGCATGTGTACTCCAGCTAACATTTACCATGTAGCTGACACGACCTTGTTAGAATGTGAGCTCCATTCTAGCACGCTAATGTGTGGAATTGATACGACTCCGTGGAAACATTTACAAGTGTCGACTTGTGGCTGAGGAAAAGTCAAGTGATGGCAAAAGTCATTTGGATGTGATCATATTTAACTGGATCCCAGGAGCCACGTTGTGTGTCAGAAATATTTGTACACTCAGTCTGTGGTCTGTTTGCCTCGGCTGTATATTGATTTTCGGAGAAGGTCAAGCATATTTAGACACCTGTATGCCATTTCTAATGACTTCACAAGCAGCGTTTACATATATAAGCCCTTTGCTCGGTGCTCATTGGGATGAAACTGGTGTAGAGATCAAGGTAACATTTTGTGTTTAATCCTTTAACAGACAATTCCTTGCCTTAAAAATGTGTATTTTTTTCTGAATTAGGCATGGGACAATATGAGATTAACACAATATAACCTTGAACAAAAATACCCAAATCTCCCAGTATTAATTTTACTTTTATTTAAAACAGGAAGACAACAGTTATTCATACAGTACGAATAACAAATTCATACATAGCACGAAAAAACATAGCAAATTAAGTTGCAATGCTGTTGCTTGTAATTCTATAATTTCATTTGTTTAATTGCTTAAAGCAAAAATAAATACATACAGGCTAAATTTAGCAGCAGTTTAAGTAAAATAGCTTATTATATTGAAGCTTAAACACAATTCTTAACTACAATTATCCTGAAGAAAAATTATAACTTTAATGAATGGTAGATCACTAACTATGACCTAATTACACATGTGTGCAGTTATATTTCTGTTCATGTGATCAGTCTCATTAAAATGTTATTTGATCAGTTTGAAACTCAATTGATCTGAAAGATAAACTCTGGTAGAGAGGCTAAGTTTCATATTTACTCCTTCACCTGGTTCCAAACAGTCGTATATGTTCTCCTTCAATATTGGGAAGAAATCTAGGAGTTTTATTTCAGCCAGGTGTCTAACATCTGGGCAATGGGCTTTGCTGCATCACTTTATGCTCTTTAGAACCATCAACTCATTCGTTTGTTTATCAAGATCATTTGAATAATCCCAGTTTTTTTTTTCTAAACCTGTTTGTTTTCTAAAGTTCTCTGAGATGTTCTTGTGAACTACAACATGAAGCATTTTGCTAAATTAAAATCGAGTCATTCATTTTGAAGCCTTTCATTCAGGGAACCGGCTGGTGTCTACAACATTTGTATCTTGCATCTCCATCCATAGATCTATGATGTGTGCTTTCATCCTTTACTCTTTTTACTTCTGAACACTGAGGTAGAAAGAGCATAATACTGAGAATCCATGATTTTTTTTTTTTTTTTGGAAAAACACATTCCCTTCAAGTAAAATGTTTTTTTATTGTTACTTGTCCTTCTTATTCATTTGCTGTTTTGTGATAAAACATTGTTTTTTGTTTTTTTTTATGACAAAAATAAAAGCAAGGGACTGTATGAGAGGCCCATGCGTGGGAGGCTGTGTGCATATGTGCAGGCTTATGCGCTGTGAGACTGCAAGCACCTGGAAAGCTCTTGACAGATGGTTACTTCAGCACTCGCTGAACGTTGCTTCTTTTTTCCTCCGTGTTAAGCCGCTTTCATATCGAAAGTGTTTCGGTCAGCATTTTGATCAAGGTAGGCTCTCTTTCAGCCATCCTGATTGTTTGCTGGGCATTTCTTAAGTATGTTTATCTTGCCCCCATCATTTATTTCTGTTTGATTCAGGCGAGCCAGGAGAGATCAGAGCTTTGACTTTCTCTGCTACTTTTTTTTGTTGTTGTTTGTAGAGCAGTGCATCAAACATCATTATACGCTTCATTGTATCAGTAAATTCTCAATCTCTAATATAGGTTTCAAAAGAGATGAGGAAAATATTTCATTGGGCAAAATGTCATTTGGAAGCAAAATACTGCGCAGTAATACATGCTTTTCTGTCTTTGTGTTTGTATTTGCCAAACAGGTGCAAGGAATACAAGTTAGCCAGATAGACCATCAGTTTTGACAATTATTGTTCTGGAAGTTGTCATTTAGTCTCTCCTATCATTATTCCTGATTATACCAGCAGGCTGTGTGAAGTATCCAGTGCCTTTCAAACTTTAATGAATTTTATGGGGACTTTATTTGATAAGCAACGGGGGGGGCAGAGAATGCATAATTGTGAAGTCGAAGATGAAACGAAAACCATCTTTGCTCATAGAAAGAGCAAAGATAGAAAGATAGAAAAGGTGCAAAAAGAAAGCCAAAGTCCTGTGGAGAATGTGTGGCATGAAAATGAACACCTGTGCTGACCCGGGTTGAAGAGGTCGGATGTTGGGGTAATATTGTGGTTGCTTTTAATAAAAAGAATTTATAACATAACTCTAATTTCATCTGCAATTCTCTGACTGGTTTTTAAGGGAGGCAGATCTGTGCACAACAAAAGAAAAAGTGCCTCCTCTTTTCCACCCATACTGGTGTAGATCCCAGAGAAATTGCCCCCCTAATTTTAGCATGTGCTCTGCAGCAGATGTTTGTGCCCTTTCAGATGCTGTGGGTAATAATCCTTAATATTCTTCCCGTTTGAAGCTAAATGAGCCTTTAATGCACTCTGATTCCATCTCCTAGCACTCATTAATTGTTTTTTGAAAGTCCATAAATTATCCGTGTTTTTTTTTTTTTTTATTATTATCGCTATTTCTTTTTAAATTTTTCCAAAACATAAATGGAAACTTCAAAGATTAAACTGGAAATGTTTAGCTCAGCAAGGAGCCAGTTTTCTGTGGAGTCATTTCAAAACTTGAAACGTGGTCTATGTCGCATCCCGGTCAAGACAAATGTTAGAGATTTTTATGCAGATTTATATTTAGACTTTACAGCAATTTTTTTTATTTTTTTTCATCATCTTTTTCTTCTGACTGGAAGCAATGTTGTTATTGTTGGACCCAGACTAGATCCCAATCCATCTGTAGAGGGAACTAAAGATGGCAAGAAGGCACTCGATCTTTCAAAAATATTTTATTGCACAAAATTAATTTAGCTAAATAATGTTTTACAATATTTATTTATAAAATATCCCAAACGTTTTTTGTAAAAATGTGAAAAAGGGGAATGTCTGTCATGGCCTCTCTTGCATGAAGCTGTAACCTTCAATGTTTACAACCCGGCTAGATAAGTGGCACTACACCACCGAATTGTCTTTGAAACTTTGCAGTGTGAATCTCTGCGTTCTCGCCATCCATCATCGCAGGTGCTGCTCACTCAGTGTGTTCTGGCGCCTCATTAAAGGTTGTGCAATGCATTTGAAGTCTCGTCACTCATCTTCTCCTCTCACCCTTTCTCCTTCCAGATGGTCACAAGAACAAAGAAAATATTTGTGGGTGGCTTGTCGGCCAACACGGTAGTGGAAGATGTGAAGCAGTATTTTGAACAGTTCGGGAAGGTAAGACTGCTTTTTGTTTCTAGCCTGCGAAAAACTGAACTTTATTCCACTGCATGTGCAGAAAATGATGGTTTGACTGATGGCTGTGAAGCTGTTAAGGCCTCCATTTTTAAAAAGGTTTTAGTATTTTTTTTTCTCAACAGAGAAATGAGTTAACAGTTATTAGCAGTTGGCAGAGCATAGTTTAATGCGACTCCACCATAATAAATGGCTTCAAAATTTTTCCAAATAAATTTGGCGACAGCTCTGTGACATTCTGCTGTTTCTTCTTCTTTGTTTGCTGATGGATAATGGGTGTCTGAATTCAGCTGTCTGCTGAGAAGCTTTAGCTGCTGTGGGACTGACTCATGTCTGTGTGATTATTTAAGAGTATTAATTAGATATCCTTCAAATCGCTTCTATTTTTACAATGATTACTGGTGTTGCTTTGATGTGACATTGGCAAAATCTCAGCACCACTGAAGTTAGCAGACTGCACTGTTAAAAAAAAAAAAAAAAGGGGGGAAAAGCAACAGCTGCATTTGTTGCTGCACATAGAGATTTTGTGTATTTAGCCTTAGAAAAATTTTGTCCAAAATGACATCAATGATTTCTGTCTGCCTGGTGATAACAGCAGTTTTGATTTTACTAGAGGAAACACATTTTAAAAATTCCACATTACGATTTTTTTTCCCATACAATTTCCAAGATTAAAACAAAAGCATAAAGCTACATACCCATTCCCAACTTGTTGCTGCTTCCTGCCAGTGAACTGGCTGATAGAAGACCAGAACAAAACTGGCGCTTGTGGAAATGTTTGCAGTCAGAAAATTAACAGACACCACTGATCACTTTTATTAAACACTGTTTTTAAAACTATGGTTGGGTAGCAACATGTATCATGTTTCTGGCCAAAGGCTTTTCATGAGCAGACATCATTTAATACTCCAAAAGGTACAATAGTAGCTGTTGTATCTGTAATACTCTATATGTTATTTAAGTGGCAGTATGTCTATTTTTTCATATACAAGTAGATAAAGTTATTCATTCCCCACCCAATCTCCAATCAGCAAAAAACTAATTTGCTCTAAAAAGCACAAATTGTTATTATAATAAGCAGCCTGATGGAATTCATTAATGTCACAGAAATACATGCAGTCACAGTTTTTCCTGGAGGATATTATTACATTGTTACTCACCAGTAAGAAGTAGAGATTTATAACAGACTAACGTTGCCCGTCCCCTGTGGATAGTCAGTGTGGGAGCACCTTCTGTTAATCCAGCAGACTGCTCCGTATCTCATACTTTACAGCAGCCAATGACATCAGTTTTGATGCTCTCCCACAATAAGACAAAAACAACAACAAAGAAAAAGACAAATTATGACAAGCAAACAGCTGAAGATGTGGCTGTATCTCCACACAGCCTGCCATGCCTGGTCAACAAAATGCATTGTGCTTAGAGAGCAAACAAGCAATGACAACCAGCTGCCATGACCAACCCTCCCAGTAACTGTGCAAGTGTGACATCAGAATCAAACAAAGCTTAATACTGGAATCCCAGCTGAAGTTCTGACATTGTGGCGTGTTTTTACATGCGACCTGGACCCGCTCGCTCGTTTGTGCGCGCGCGCCTCTCGCGGTTTCTACACAATCCATCCGACAAATGTACGAGACCTCGCCATGTGCGCATGCTCCTCGGCTTGTATGCGGACACAACAGGCTTTGATACAGTGGCAGCATTACACAGATAATTTCCCCACACCGAGCAGAGATCCATTTCCCTCATGTCATATTCCACATCAGTCAAGGTCACCTTCAACTGATCCACTCTGTGCAATATCAACACTTGACCTTGAGTTTTAGTAAGGATGGATTTTTCACAGGCACATAATGTACCATGTCCTGAAGGAGACAAAAGAGCTCTTATAAATTAATTGAACGGGTTTTTTTTTTCTTTCCCCTTTTGTTCAGGCACTGTACACTTCTTGCTCTCTCCCTCCTCCCCCTTTTATAAATCCCAGGTATTTTCTTGACTGAAAAAGTGCAAGGTGAAGGACTTTGTTTTCGCTCTTCTCCTGCAAAAGCAAGTTCAGGACCTCGCCGCGTCCCCGGGTCTGCGGCTTCAAGCGATGGCGGGGTTATTGTGACGACAGAATGGCAGCTAGCAAATATTCAGCATGACTTTGCAATCAATGGATGTTAGAAGGGACTCCAAATGATTTTCGACTTGATTGAATGACATAATTGACTTGATTATACAAAGTTTTATTCCTCCTTGAGGAATCCTCAAACGCTTAGGAGGAAACAAACAAATCAGACTGATTGAGCGAGATCTCGACCGCGTTTCACAGCCCGCTCATGCACACTTGGAGTGTGTTAGCCGTGCTGCTCTTGCCGTGCTGCTCTTGCCGTGCGGGAGCGTGCCGGCGATTAACCGTATTTACGTGGGCGCGCAATTAGGGCTAAGCGTATGCGCGTGTGAGCGGATTTGAGTGCTGAAAGACAATCGGAGTAGGTTTGGAGGGCTGTGACAGACGAGATACGGAGCAGAAATAAAATATATTTTTAAAAAAGGAGGCTCTTCATGTTGAGTGTGTGTCCTTCCTTTCTGACTTTCACATCCCAGGATTTATTAAATAACCTGCCTGTCAGTGCAACCTACCATTATCGCCACACACACACCGCTCGGAGAACTTACCCGCACACGGAGACAACAATTAATTGAGCTTGCCCTTCATAGAATCTTGGTGGCGGTCGGCATGTCGGTCTGTCACTCAGTCAGTCGGAGTGTTTTTCTGTTTGTTAGCACATATGCATGTCAGAGGGGGAAATTTGCCTGCACAGTGGCAGTGCAGCCGGCTTTTAATATTTCTAGGAAATACGGAGAGGCTTGCAAAAATACACCTTTAGGATTTTTCACATTTTGTCGCTTTGCCTCTGCAAACTGCAATTTATCTAAATAGCATTGATGCAAAAGACAAACACAAAGTTACACATAATTGTGAAGTAAAAAACTGAAAAGTGCGGCATGCAGATTTAGCAAACAACTTTTAGAACCACCTGTTGCTGTAACTCCAGACGCAGATCTTTTGGGTCTTAAACTTTTGCACAATAAGACATTGATTTCAGCTCAGTCTGATTAGGTGGAGGGTGTCTCACACCATTTTCCCAATGCGTTTCAAATATGGACTTTGACTAGGTCATTATAACACATGAATATACCTTGGTACAAATCAATCCATTTGCAGTTCTGGCTAAATATCTGTAGCTCTATATCTCCCTGTTATGTATAATTCCCGCAGCATGACGCTACCACCTGCCTTCATCACTGTGATGATGGTGGGTTTAGGGCGGTTAGTCTTTCTCCACATGTATATATTTTTTTTCATAGAAGCTCAATACCAGAGTAGCTTTTTTTTCACGTTTTCACGACATGAAAACATGTGGCAAGACAACTTATTTCTTTCTCTAAACAATGACTGCCACTTTTGTGTAAAGGTTTTATTTTTTACCAATTGGCCTCAGAACATAACTTGCCACTTTATCTGCAGATGTTTCCAGCTCACAGACCAGCAAGGTTACGTCTGTTACACCAAACAAGTGAGAACTCTGGTTGTAGTGTGACAAATTGTGAGGACGTTTGATGGGTTTCAGTACTTTTGCAAGGCACTGTACATATCAATCATCACACAACTACAGAAACATTCTTTCTGACCAGGAACTAGCCTTTTCACGGTTCTTTAGCAGGTTCCACATAAAGCATTTGTGTGTGTGTGTGTGTGTGTGTGTGTGTGTGTGTGTGTGTGTGTGTGTGTGTGTGTGTACACACAGTAGCTTGGGCCAATTAGCAGGATGTGGTCTACAGAGATAGCGGTGGTTGGGAGGCAGTGGAGGAGAAACAGCTGGTGTGGCCACAACTGGGTCACAGGTTCTGTCTGTGACCTCGGCACCTTTCCCTCCTTTCTCCTCCTTCCCACTTCGCTCCTCTCTGTCTCCATTCGGGCACATTTGTTGTGAGGAGAGGCTGACAGCTCTCACTCTCGCTGCCACTCTCACAGCCGTCACGATTAGGACAGAGCACATACCTGAGCCAGGCACAGCTTCTGGGTAACTGCCTGCACAGCCAGACAGTTTTCTCTTCTTCTTCTTCTTTTTTTTTTTTTTTGTCACCTGAAGGTGTGCATCCGCAGTGATTTTGACAGTCATTTGAACAGAACCGAAGTGTGGTTGTGTTTGACTGATTCTAATGCATCTCGGATGGATCCCATTACCTGCTTAATAGTAGCCACATCCTGCCATACATTTTTTTTTCTTTCTCAGGCAGCACACGTCACTTTAGCCCTGCAAGCCAGATGAGACAATCTTATCAGTACTGCCTGAGTTCCCTTTTTATTCAAGGACTCTTAACTGGAGCCTGCTGCTATTTCAGCTTGGCAATAAAGTCAAATTAATCAAAGAGATTTTTGACCTACTCGTTGCCTTTGTGACTTATATATTGTGGACTTAAAAACTATATAAGAAAATGTAAATGTTGATATGCTACATTATATGTAGTGCGAGGGAAAGTTACACCTCAGGAATGAATATTTTTACAAAATCGCCTCTGCCTTCCAGTTAAAACAAGATATATACATACACTGTATAAAATGAGACATATAGCCCCTTTTCCCACACTAAGACAAAGCTTTTCCTCCTTTAGGTTATCTAGGATAGCGCATACCTTTTCATCTCTGCTCACAAAGTGAGATTGATTTCAGGGTTTTTGTGATGGTCACGCCAAATGACTTTGTTGTACTTAAGCTTATTTGTAACTAATTTGGCCAAACTTTACCTTCCTGACTTAATTCTTGAGTTGTTTTATTATTTTAAAAAATAGTGTGCTGTCCTTATGATGCTATTTGTGAAGTGCACCAGTTCCTCCTGCATCAAAATACCCACTTGACATGATACTGCCACTAAGACACTTTACTGGCCTGAACTCAACTCCCCCTGCATTAAGGTATAGGTCCAGGGATTCAGACAAGAACGTTGGTTTTTGGGTGTCCTGAACTGTGTTTGTTTCATTTCACCATATATTTTGGTTTGTTTGTTACAGTTCAACAAAAATTTATTTTTTCTTCCTTGCCTCTCAAGCAACCTTTTGGTGAGCCTATGGCGTCTTATGGTTGTCACGGAGACTGTGCTCAAAAGATGCTTTTGTTTGCTGAAGTTCTCTAATAATGATTATTGGAAATTTTTATTATTATTTTTTTTAACCTCCCAGTAGATATGTGACTTAGTTGAATGGCATTCTCTCTTGTGCCTCCCATTTTGAAGAATGGCTTAGAGCACAGGGCTTCTGCATTATGTAATATTTTTACCCAAATGAAACGGGAAGTCCTGGAATACTAGTCTTTCTGGTCAACTGAAAAAAAATCTAAATGCAAAATGCTTTATCTACATTACATTTATACAAGTTGTTCTCAGGAGTGATTGATTTTATTAAAATAAAAAACATGTCTTTATGTTGGGTGTTTTTCGGTCTGAAATGAAGCATCTGTTCGTTTCAAGCCTTTTCAGGTATCTTTATCTGGATTGCCGATAAGTGTGGAGGACAAATTATATTACATCATTGCATTCCAATGTATGAGTTATTGGTAATAACTTGTCGTAACAGTCAAGTGACTCAGTAGGGTATTGGGATTCAATTTGCATAATCTGCATAGGCAGCTGTCCCATCCCACTCTAGTGTGATTCCTTGCTGTAGCCAAAAGTTCACAAGCAGTTAAAAAATCTCCCACTTAAAATCACAGAGTCTATGTAAGTCTTATTAATGATTATTTCCTACCTTATGTTTTAGCTCTAGTATATGCTATGGTATGCTTAAATTGCATTTGTGATTTTGCATTAAATCACATGTGAAAACACGTGTTCCACTGACGCATTTGCTCTGTCGAAAAAAGGTTGTAGTGTGTAGCCACCTTAAAAATGTGGATGTGCAGCACCAGCAGAGTCCCTTCCCAGGAATAAAAACAGTTCTCTCTACAGTTAAAGGCATAATTAGCTGCGTTGCTTAATTCTTCCTCATTGGTTTATTGTAATCGGCTTTGAGCCCTCTCATATTGCCCTTACTTGCCTAAGCTGAAGCAGCTCGAGCTCACCGACTCAGTTTCTGCTCTCCTTTTTTTTTTTTTTTTCTCAGATGCACACAGGCCCTGAAACTGACTTTTTAGTTTCATCAGAACTACTTGCTTCCATGTCACTGGGTAGCTACAATCATCCCTTTATGTCCAAGCAGTGCTGGTTCTCTCGCTCCACTGGTCTAAAGCCAGATCCTGGAGGCGGAGCACAGGGGGGAGGAGAAGGAGGAGCTTAACCAGTTCACTGCCGCTGCACTCAGGACGAATAAAGGTAGAGAGGTCACTTCGGAGGAATACAACGAGGTTTGTAGAGGAATAAAAAGAAAAGTCACTCTTTGAGTGTAAGAGTGATGACCTCTGTTAAAGGACATTGGAAGGATGAGCGATTATTGTCAGACCGGTGTGTGTCCTATCTCATACTACAGCTGCTGTGCAATATTCCTGCAGTGTTTCACCTCTGGAGAAGCGAACTGGCTCTGTGCTTTGCCCAGACTTTCTGTAAGATGGAGAAGATAAAGGGAAGAATCGAAATTATAAAAGCATTAGAAAGAGAGTGCACAAAATTCGTTCTGGGTCTCCGGTAATCTAATACCACGGCTGACATTTTGTGAGCTCTTATATTTTGTAAATGGCAGAAAAATAACTCAGTGTGACCATTTGTAAAAACCGCATGAATTCATTTTGCATACCTGCCCTGTCACCTTAGTGAAGGCTCTCAGGTATTTCAAGGGAGGGGAAAAAAAAATGTCGCTGATGACAATTAGTATCAGTGAAATATACTGTGGAATGTTGTCCTTAGAGAGTGCATTTGAATCACTGTGCAGAGATTACAAATCACCTCTAATCATTGATCTCATCATTCTTCTTTTATCTGTTTGATTGCACACCTAAATCTAACCTTGAGTTGCATTAAGCTTTTACAACAGCCCATAGAAAGTGCTTAAAATAGATCTCATGATGCAGAATATTAATTCCACTTTAAACTTCTTCTCAGGTTCTCTCTGCTTATTGGCTAAAATAGCAAACATGAATGATTAATGCACAAAAATACAGACAAAAAAAGGAACCTAATCAAAAGGCCACAGTCCTTCTTTCCACTTCCTCGGCTGGTGCAGGTGCACATTTGCATGCAATTTACATGGTCGCTCGCAGTGACCACCGAGACTCCAACATCTCGGTGTCCATCATCAGCTGACATTCGGTGATTGTTTCCTCTGTGCCGTGACTCACCCAATCAGCTGAGGATATAGTCTGGTTCCAGTGATTAGAAGGAGTGATCAGAGCCGCAATGATGGAGCATGTGCCCCGTAGTGGAGATTTAGCCAGGGGCTTCAATCTCATTGCAGTCACTTGTAGTTAGTGACTGAGACTAGCCGTGAGGAGGGCAGTGCAATATAAATGAATGAGCTGTGAATGGGAATATGACTGCTGTGCTGCAGGGCCGTGCAACAAGGTGGGGGAGGGGAGACGGGGCTGTTAGACAAACTGTTTTGTATCCCCCTTGACCTTTATGTGCCCAGTGGCCCAGCAACATTTTCAGCTGAGTGGCTTTTAAATGGCTGCTGAAAATTAGAGATCTATTTCAGAGCTCTGATCATTTTAGTATGTTTGCCTCTGTAGAAGCAGAGGTGTTACAGCCAGACATTGGTCAGTACAGATTCCCATGGTGGGATACCTTACTTTAAAAAAATAATAAAAAAAATACATATACCGTATTTTCCTATAGAGCGCACCTCACTATACGGCGCATCTACAAAGTTTTTTTAAAAAACTGGAAACGTACGTATATAAGCCGCTGATATCTCCGCCGCTCTTGGTTTTTCACAAGGACTCTGGATTTATCAAGGACGCAGCCCTGCGTCTCCAACGCCGAACTATGGATTTGTTCACGCCGAGCTAATGTGCAGTGGCTCTATTTCCCTCCTGTACTACTAGATCGATAACCCTCAACTTAAAAGCTGCATCATATGAACTTCTTTCTGTTGTTTTGTTATAAATTAACAGTAGCATAAATAGTGCTTCGATCCATCATATTTAAATGGGAAACAAAAACGGTAGTAAGCTACTTTCATCCAGCAAAAAGACAGTGTGCAGCAATGAGTTCCGAGAAAGGCATCATTGTGTTATTCTATCTTGCCTACATACATACCCAAAAAACACATTCATTCGGGCATTCTGGCCATTATGCACCATGTTCCAAATTATTAAGCAAATGATGTTTTCTCAGATTTTCTTAAATGGTCAATGCAAATGATGGTCAGTATAACTTGCAAGTCATGAACTATTACAGTATAAATCAAATTTTACTGAACAAAGCTCCCCATGAGAGCACTATTTTTTTCAAAAATAAAAA
>CAEFZX010017494.1:0-28590 GCA_903066825.1 Alfaro cultratus
GAAACAAATGGTTTGCTCCAGTCTTCCTCCCCCAGCTGGTTTGCATCAGCAGCACCTCAAACAAAAACAAGTGTAAGAAATCCATTCAGACAGACATTAACCAAAGTGTGCACCCATTAGAAAATATGTGTCTAAATGAAATAACTTAACTGTAACTAATAAAGAAAATAATAAATACTAACACTATGTGGTGGTGATGGGATCATCCACCACAGGAGGAATAGACGATAGATGGATGTAACATAGTTTCTAGAAAAGATTTGTGATGGCCAAATCAGATAATCACATAGAATCAGCTGGACTTTAACTTTGAAGGGCTGAGGAACAATTAGCCTAAAGCAGAAAGCGTAATAACATTATGCAAAAAAAAATTTATTACGCATTTGATGTGCATGTGCTTGGGAAGTCCTGTTTAGCCCACATTTATTTAAAGAGCAAAAATGTTGACATTTATATCCAATAATTTCCCCCAATATGTTTTTTTCTTTAATATGTTGCAAGACTCTCCCTTAAAGCCTGCAGTCTTTATTTTCAAATGATATTCACTTGTTATTTTCCCAACTCCACAACCATTGGCTAATGTAATATCTCCACATAGCAAGAAAAGGAACAGCTGATACTTTAAAGTCAGAATAATGGCAGCTGTGACTATCACACACATGCACTTACATGCATCCTGATCCCAAATGCTGCCAATAATACAGCTCAGGTTCTGGAAAAAACAAAAAAAAATCCAGCAATGCCTGGAAACATAAATCACGGTGAAGGAGTTTGTGAAAACAAGATTATCTCTACACCCAATGATTAATTATTCCCAGAGACACATTTAAAGAACTTTACCCCTCCAGACAAGAGGGGAAAAAACTAGTTGCAAGGCTGATAAATATGAAATATCAGTGTAACAATGACAAATGTCATCACTGCCATACTTGGAAGCAGCATCTTCATTCTTTGTTTGGCGTCTGTCAGGAGCACCGTGGTGTCTGCTGGATAATGAAGGTCTGATTCAATATATTTGTGACCTCCACGGCGTGTGATGTTCAGTCTGCAGATGGAACAGCACAGCAGAAACCTCTCTTGAGAGAAGAGAAATAATAGACCTGCGTGAGAGCACTTATGGCAGATTGGAGGAATCATAGAAAGCAAGACAGCTTGAAATAATTGTGCTTTAAAGTAAAAAGTATGTACAAAAAAAAATAACACAAAAGCCTCTCTGTGGTACTCAGAGCTTTATTAACTATATGAGGAGCATAAATTTGATTATGATATTCTATTTTTACTGGTGAGACTTCACAATTTCCATTAAATAACTCAGACATGGTCAAACACACCAAAATGGGTTTCTAGGCAAGAAGATTTGTGTGACAACAAATGACAAAATCTATTTTTTATGTAAGTTTTTTTATGACCTAGTGAACTGAGGATGCAGCCTTGCCTCTGACCCAATGACTAATGGGAAAGACCCCAGGCCTTCTCGGCCCCTGAACACACAGAGTAAGAAAAGAAGAGAGTAAGGGAATCATGATGATTTATTTCTAAAGATTTTCGTCTTTTCTCCAGTAACTATTGCTGACTATTAAAGGCAGCAGAAACAATGAGGAAACAGGATTAGTTTCAAGCTTAAAGGCAATAAGAAGAAAATACTCTGTCAAAAACAAGTCACGCGTCAAGAATGTTTGAATGTCAGAAAGCCTGGAAGTATGGAAGCCCATTTCCGCCACTCTGTTAAAAAAAAAGAAATCTCATTATAATGATAGTATCTCATTATAATGAGATAATTTGGGGGGGGGATTTAACAGAGTGGCGGAAACGGGCTTCCATATGGAAGACACAGGTGGACTGCTCAGCAATAGTTTGGATTAATGGCTACCTGATAAACGGTCCACAGTGTGTTTTGGGGAGTGTATTCTCATCGTTTCCTTTTCACTCTGTACATCTAAGGCTTCCTGTACAAGTCAGAGTCCCGTCTTCTGCTGAATTATGTGTGTTATATTGAAATTTCTTAATTTACCATTCAGAGGTTCATTTAATCTTTATGGTTGTAATGCTTTGCCAGCTGTTTGGGCAAAAATATGTTAATGTGTGGTCTGATTTGGCCAGGAGGGGAAGTGTAGCGCTTGCGCTAGCTAGAAGAGCACCAGAACTTCCTCCTCAGATAATAATACTTTGCACGCTGCGGCAGAAGCGACGTGTTTCAGGTATGAGTTTATATATAAACACACCTGTATGGTTGTAAATTAGCTTGTGAGTACATTTTTGACACTCCGTATGTTGACACACGCCTTTGTTAGCTACCATACTGTTATTTCAAGTTTGGTTATCATTGTGTATGTTTGTAAGCTAACTGAGATAATGATATATGCTGGAGCAGAAGTGATGTGTCTTGCTCTTTTTATTAAAATATTCTCTTTCAGGGCTTTTCTGTTAAGTCTGTCGGTGCTAAACAATCGGTTGAGTACAGAGAGCTAGTGGCCCACTCTGTGGCAAGACGTGGAAACGATCATCATGTGAACAAAACAAAGGAGATGCTTGCAGCTTTCATAATGAGCAGGAAGACGGCACACTATGTCCATCATGTGGGAATAAAATGCTTTGGTGTTGTGATTCTAAAAATGGAGCGCACCTGGTATTCTTTGTGCCTGGTCTATCATTGTGCCTTGTTTAAGATATTGACATTTTTATTACTGTTTTCTTAATTTTATTTTATTTTTTTGCAAAGGGAGAAATCTATTTCCATAGTCAAAACAATGCTAAAAACTCTTTTCTTCTGTTTCATACTTCTCACAGTTAAAAAAATTAAGATTTTACACATGTAGGTTACTAGATGAATACATTATGTAAATGGACCATGGCTTTTGAATTTTTGTATGTTATTGTTTTCTTAGTGTGTTCCTAATATTTTGGATACAGTAGGATGTTTATGACCGTAACGCTTGCCTAATTTTAACCCTCAGCTTGGCGTGATCATAATTTCAAAACTCTGGTGGAGCAACAGGTAGTGTTAGAAACAAATACATTAGAGCTCCTGAGTTGGTCATGAAATAATATGACTGATGAATACCACCTGGCAGCTTTTTCATTAGAATCTAATGCCATCCCTCACCAGGTCCTAACTGAGCCCATCGATTTTCTCCCACAGAGAGCTTTATCACTGTGGTTTCTCAACCTTATCCTTCTTTTTCTGTAATATCTCTTCTTCCAATCCCCTCTTAAACTCAGCCTCCAGGCTGCTGATGCACAAGCTTGCACACTCTTTCTTGTTGTTATGCCACAGTGAGGACCACAGACAAAAATAATCCAAATTATGTTAACAATGTTTACATTAGTTTGGTTTAACATATATGCTCTCTTTGTGAAAGACAAATTAGCATTTTCTCCATCATTTAAAAGGGAATTTTTTTTACATCACTTATCTTATGTGGATCTAAACCTTTGTACTGATTTTGAATAAAAAACTGGTGTAAGAATATTACTTCACTAGTTGAATATGAATTAAAATAAAAAGAACTAACAAAGCCTTAAAAATTAAAGAAATTAGGTTATTCCACTGAGAGTGGTTACTCATGGCCTTCACACCATTTTTATTTTTAACATGAATCCCAATTAGTGTGATTACCTGAAATTAAGTCCAATAATGACAGAGTTAGTCACAATGTGTACCAAGAGGTGAAACCTCAGTTTGAGACACTTCTATCAAAGGGCGAAATCTATTCAGTGATGCAGATTATTAATGTAAGTCAAGAGCGAACAAAAGCTTGTGGCACAGCAGCCCCTGAAAATTAACACACTCGTTTTTAAATGTGCTGCACAATTTTGCTATTACTGACAAGTGGGTGTCCTCTGTCTTTGCTCTGACCTTCATTTACTTATACATAAGTATTACAGCATATGTTCTGGTAAGGCTTGTTTGTCAGATTAAAGTACCTTTTTAAAAACATCTTTTTCATGAAACGCACATTTCTATATAAAGTATTTTTTTAAAACTAACAATAAAAAAACTAAACTTAATTTCTTTTATTATCACAATAAGCATTGAAAGGCTTGAAGACATCACTAAGTTTCTAATGTGTCTCACTTAGTGAATGTAATTACTGAAGTAAAGGAACATTTCACTAATATTCTACCTATTCGTAAAGGTGGACTCATTTTCTCTCAGGACAGTGAAGTGTGAAAATATTACGTTTTGTGTTTTTTCAATCCCATTAGAGCGACAGGATCATCTGCTCCAACTTCTGGCAAATATCTTCACCTCATGTTCTTAAGTAAGTCTTAATATTTAAACTGAAAAAGAAAATCACATATACACCTTGGACCAGTCATGCTTCAATCAGGAATAAATTATATATGTGCAGTACTATCAGTATTGGCCAATGTTGGTCATTTTTTAACTTATGTTGTAAAGTAAAAATCAACCAATGTCATGAGCCAGTTTGCACTTTGTTGCTGTTTGTGTTTTAGGAGAGGAGTGGTCATGTTGTTTTTGGTTGGATGTGTGGCAGTGACAGTGATGCAGTGACAGATTGTGGGATTTTCATCAAAGTGGAGAAACATTGTCAGCAGTTTTGAAAGGGTGAGGAAATACACATAGTATACACTGAATAAAATCGATATTACTATGCAAGCCCAGTTACAAAAAGGTTGATTTGGACCCATTATAGAACTTCTAAATGCAGTTTTTGGACAACATCACTGTGTTTACAGATAATGGTTTGTCCCTCTGGTGATGCCTGTAACAGAATTAGTCCTGTTTTTAAGAATAAGGCCAGGGGCATCCAGTGTTGACTTTCAGCTCTGTTTTCTGCACAGACATTTCTCCAGATTCTTGACATTTTTTGATGATACAATGAACTGAAGATGATAGGATATACAACATCTTCCCAATTTTTTGTTGAGGCAGAGTCTCGAACCTCTGCACATCTGAGAAACTAAACCTCGCTGAGACGTTCATTTCAAACACAGTCCTCTTTCTGACCTGTTGCCAATTAAACCGGTTGCAAAATACTCCTGCAGTTGTTTGTGTTTCCCCCTTTTTTTTTTTTTACCAACTTTTAAAAACCCTGTCCTAGCTTTTTTGAAAGTTGCTTCTATTAAATTCAGATGTCTCCACCAACATCTAAAGTATTTATTATGTTGTGAATAAAATGTTGCATTATGTGATTTGTACTCTCTTTATATTTTGCACAATCCCAAATGTTTTGCCATTGGTGTTGTACATATATTAATTGTTTCTAATAAATTCTGCAAAAGCTAGATTTTAAAATGCTTCTTTCCACATTTTGACAACTTTAAATAAGACTCTTTGGATGCGATGCTTCATGATTTCTTTAGAGGTTTTTCTACTAAATCGGGTTCAGTGCTAAACTGGGACCAGCCGTTGCTTAGCACCAATGTTTTCTGTTTTCACTGAAAAAGAAAATGCTATCTCTGCTATACCAGAGCAAAGTGCCACTTTAATCAGGGGCTGTAGGTGGGTTAATGAAGACAAACATCCAATTAAGATGTCATGAACCTCATGTTTAAATCTCCTAAGATTGGTTCTGCTTTATTCTGCATAATTCAGGACACAGAAAGGTTAAAAACTCAGGTTGGCTGCTGCCTTGTCTGTTTTAAGTATTCATTTTCTCTCTGGTTTTTCTCCGGTTACTGTGGATTCCTCCCAGAGGTGAAAGACATGCACATTAGGAAGACTCTACATTGTCTAATTTGTCATCAGGTTATGAGTGTGTGTGTGTGTGTGTGTGTATTGTGTGTGTGACTGCCTGTATCTGTGTTGTCCTGATAGATCGTCCACCTGTCCAGAACGCACCATCCTCTCACTCTCTGAACTCTGGAGAAAGCAACCACTGAACTGGGTTTTCACACCTTTTCACAACTGGTTTTGGTTCCAGTGCTGAACAGAGGAAGGAAGATTTAGCATCTCGCTTGACTGCATCACATTGGAAAACCTGCATAAATTATATAAAAGAGAGTAGAATCGAATGATCATTTGTTTCTTCCATTTATTCTGTTTTCAGGGAGAAATTTCACTGGGATTCAGCAGTTAAAAAACAATACTATAGAAAATATTGAAATAAAACTAGGTTTTTAAGTGCTGATTTAATTAAACCTTTCCTAGTAATTAGAAATCAAAACGTGATTAACTCCTTACATGGGGGATATTGATTGCTCTTTGTGTCTTCTGATATGTCAAGACCAACAAAAACCCTTTGTAAATTAGATGAACTTTAAATAAAACATATTTTCTTATTATTTATAGACATGCAGTAAATATACTGCATATGCAGCACTACTATAAATATCTGCTTAAGTCAGTGTTTAGGAAGTGTTACATAACGTTCAATTTTATTTGAAAAAATAAAGTGCCAATGTTAAAAGCAGAGATGGATGTTGCATCTTTTTCAATTTATAGACACATTTTTGCCCTCAGTCCATCTAATCAAAACATTAGATGGACGCAGACTTTACTGACTTTTTTTTTTTTTTTTTTTTTACAAGAGTTTTTAGAAGTAACTATTGTTGGGATTTCAACTATTGCCTAATAGTTGAAATTAGAACCATCAATTTCTTCCAGTTTTTTACTTTGAAATAAAGAATCACAAAACTTTAAAGAGGTAGTGTTCATGGCAAAGGCGCAGCACTGTCCATTTTGTTGGTGTCCGTGCTAAAGATATGTAAAAGTCATTACAAACCAAACTCATGTTCGATCGCAGGGGGTCAAAAAAGAATCTCATGTTAAAAATTGTTTTTGCAAAATTTTCAAATTAATATCTGTGAAATACAGCACTGGTAAAACCTGCAGCCCTCCTCTGCTAATGTTTCAGACTGCTGTAGGGCGCAGCGCCGCTGCTCCAAACATGGTGTCAACCTGCTGATTTAAACTGAGACTAAGATCTGGTCCCTGCAGGACAGACTGTCTCACCAGTCAGACATGGACGGCCGGGGTCCCAACCGCAGCAAAAAATAAACAAGTAGACATAAACAGACACACAGAGATCCCTTATCTTTTGTCTGGTTCATGGCTGGAGGGTATCTGCGTTGGGTAATGATATCATACCCTCATTCGCTCACCGACTGTTGCCATGGTACCAGCATAAGCGAAACGTGTAATAACCATTTTCTAAAAGTGAACCTGTTTAATAAAACATGAATTTCCAACTGAAATTATTTGCAGAAGGTGAGAGTAAGGAAGGAAAGGTGGATAAAGCGATTTTTGTGTCTGTGGTTGTGTGATTAGACAAACCCAAATGTTTAACACCATTTTTTGTGCTGGAGCTTGTATCTTATTCACAACAGGCTGATGGGACTACAGTAGACATTCTCACACACTAATCCAATTTTTAGCCACCATTTTTACCTTAGGATCTATTTTTGATAACATTGTATGTATACATTTTAGTCAAAGATTCATATAATTAAGGTTCATAACATCTTATGATACACCATACATTTGGACAATGGTTTAAAACTCCATTTCTGAGGGATTGTACTTGTGTTGCATTCAGGGGTACTTCGTTGACATTTTGATTATTTTTCAGGTAAACTGAACTGTGTTGTAGACCCTTACAACCATAAATGTGTTGTTTTTTTTTCAAGCAAACTGGACAAAGAAAGTGGGTGACAGTGAAGCAGCAACAATCACAGGCAGCCACTTAGACCTCAATCCAGGTATGTTTAAAACTGGATCTTTGTTCTAGGATTGACATAAAACCACACTGCAGTTTCAAGTTTGAAAACCAGAGATTTGCTCATTGATATGCTGAGTTAGTGCGCTAACTGTGATGCTAACACCAATGCACGCTGATACACCACATCTCCAAATTTGCTACATTCAAAGGCTGCAGGAAGATGTTCACTGAAGGAGGGTTTATTGTACCATGTGAGCAAAAGATTTGCTGAGATCAAAAATTCAAATTGTCAGGTTTTATTGCTAGGAAGCCATATTGGATGTTGAGGTTGAAATTGTTGAGAGACACCCAACTTGAAATTTGGTCTTCAGAGGGACACTTCTGTTCATTCTTCAGATTGAAACGTGGAAAATTTGCCTTCTGAGAAATAACTCAATGTTTCTGAGTTAAGTCACACTACTGTTTTAAATATCACTGGGTTTTAAATATCTGCCAGCAAGTGTCACTTAAGAGAGGTAGTGATAATTTTCTCAGGTTTTGCAAAACATGGTACTTTTTTTTTTTTCTATCAGTGAAGAGCCTCAACCTCTCTGAGTGGAAAACAAATTGGTTTGCAAGCTTCAAAGCCCTGCATGGTCCCACCTGAAATGTTGAACTCTGAAATAAAATAAATAAAATGATTCTTTTTTTCCTTTAGTTCTATTAATTTAAAACCATCACTGGAAACACCTGAAAGAGATTTCTAATGTGTGAAGTAATTGAGATTACAACTTTAAGTCTTGGCGAAAAGCAAATTTTTTGAGCCTTTAATTTTCTTCAAAAACAAACAAAAAAAAAACATTTTCAACAACCGGCATAGATGAGTTGTTTCTAGCTTCCTTTGGTCAATCATAAATCACAAATAAAGACAGAACTCAGAGCAATTTGCCAGAAAATTGCTTTAAATTTAAACCATATATCTTAGCAACTTGCTTTTGTTTTTGTAAATAACTTCTCAGTCTGCTTTATGCTTTTAAGTCGTGCATCTGGCTGCTCTTACAATCTCACTCGATGAGTCGGCGACAGAAACGGACCGACTTCATCTACCTTTGCTGCTTTCACTCTTTCACAAAACACATAGAAAAAAATGGGCCTTAATTCCTCTTTGAGTTGTCTTGTGAAAATGATTTTAAGCACGTTTATAATTATTAAGCTTACAAATAAAATAAAAGCTTGCAAATGCATTTTTTTGAATACTGATGTTGCTAGATCTCTGTATACTGAATCCAAACAAATGACATAAATAATACAGAGAGTCTGTATTAAAAATAAAAGTTGCTTATTATTTGAGCATTGTTTTTTTTTTATAATATCATTGTAGTTTGTGTGTTCTCGTGTCTCTCTAGGTTATGAACTCTACGGCTCATTTGCAATCAAAATTAAATTCCTTTTTAATGTCTTCTTGAACTTTAACAAATTTAAGTCTCACTGTCGCCATGCTCATCATATGCATGTGTTAATCACTGATCCACCACCCAAACCATTTACTCTTTCTTTGGTTTTCCAGCCGTAGAAATGAGGTTTTAGCTTTAGGAGAGAACTGAGCTGAGCTGCTTTACCCCCCAGTGCTGTCCAAGCTTACACACTAAGTCAAAAATATTCTTCTTTATTACAGTCTGAAGCTCTTAAGACTCAGCTGGAGCTCAATAGTCTCTAAAGACTCAGGTACCTGCATTTTTATGCCCTCCTGCTGTTGTCTTTACTGCCGATATCGTCCCCATTCCTCACTGCTGATGTGATCGGATGAAAAACAGATCAGCTGACAGGGGATAGAGCGGAAAAGCAGAGGCTGAAAAGAGAAAGAGGGAGAGAGCTTGAGGGAGAAAGAAAGATCACGAGGGGAGAAAATTAGGGGAAAAATGAAAAAGAAATTACAATGGATAGGAAAGCAGACAGTCCCTGCCGTTTTTCAAGAGAGAAAAGGAGTGGGTGGACGGGTTTAGAAGGTGATGGGCTGAGGGTGGAGGAGAGAGGGCAAAGTCTCATCATGCCCTCATTCCCAATTTTATTACCCATTTTATTCATCTGAGCTGACTCATAACTCCCCCCCGCCCTCTTCAAATTAGGAACCGCATCTCATCATCCATATTCACTATATAAGCCCCAAGTGTTGGGGCTTCACTCTGATACTTAAAAAGTTAAAAAGGTATGACACTTGTCGGCATCGGAGTAATCAAGGGGCCAGTATTTACATTGTTATGGCTCTTTTCATTAAGAAGGATGGGGATGGAGTTTCTCTACTATCCATTACCTTTCTAATTATAGCTCATGATGGTACCAGATGATGGAGGAGAGCAGGGGGAAACCTTGTTATCTATAAAAGCCTAATGCCATGCTGGTTTGGAGCAGCAGCCACCAAATGTGAAGATGAGAGCAAAAAAGTAGTGATCGTTTGTGAATGTATTTAGCGATTTTTGGTATAAACAATGCTATAGGTAACTACGTAGAAGCATTTATAAAAATCTAAATCAGAAGTGGGTACATAGCTCTACATTTCAGTTTATATCTGCTGCTGACAAAGATTTTTAGGACTGTCACCTATAGTTGAGAAACTTTAGTAACTATAAGTGTTAAAGTCCCCAAGTTGATCTCTAGAAATAAAAAGTGTAACTGGAATAAGCTTTTTTTTTTTAGCACCGAGACCATTAGCCATAAAATGGCTTGCGTCAATGTGTGTCTGTCCCTACCAAATAAACTTAAATAAATAAATGTACATTAGGAACAAGCTAAGTGCCATAAATCTAGATTTGACCATTTAATAGCAGTTTAAATAAACAACGAGGGGGGGAAATACAAATTTAAACAGTAGAATGCACTACAATGAAAAACATTCAACATCCTAATAGTCAACATTTGCATCCAAACAACCCTTTTATTTATTGTTTGGTATCAGTTGTAATGACTTTCTGAAGGTGTTGCTTCAATATGTCCACATCAGTTTTTTCCTCATGATGTCATCTCATTTCTGAAGTACATCTATCCTGCAGAAAGAAACCCAACCAACCAAACAAACAAAAATAAAACATATCATAACTCTGTCCTTCCCCTCTTACTTCAAGATGGTGTTCTCAGTCTTGTAAGCTCCTGTCCTTTTTCCTTCAAATGTAGCAGTAACCTTTATAACCAAAAGCTCCAATTTAGTTTAATCAAACTACAGTACATGTCTCCACAACATAAGGTCCCTGAGAGCATTTGAAAAAAATTTATTTTGAGTAATGGCTTCCTCCTCTATGAATAGCCAGTCAGTTCATGTCGGTAAAAGGACTCTCTCTATCCAGCTTCAGCCAACATCTTAACAAGGACCATTGCTTCTGTTCTGGGGTCAAAACACCCACTCCTCACCAAAACACATCCGCAGAACTTGTCATTTCCCTGATGGCTGGAGGTTTCACTGATGTTTATACTTGAGTTTTTGATGTTTAAACAGTTAAATGTTCTGTCATACATTTTTCACACACAAACTGTCATTTTATAGCACAATAAAGAAACCATGTTATCTTCATTTGTTATAAGAATGCTGTATATATAAAAATATGACTTAAAAGAAATTTGGCTTCATAATTTAACGCCTTGAAATTGAGCCTCTGTCACTTTAAAAACTCCTGGCGTTTCTGAAACTCCGCCTTCAGGAAGTCATCAGAACATGGTTCCTTTATCAACCCTTCAACATGTTTTTATGTTGTTAAATGAAGTAGTTTAGATAATTAATTCAGTTGTTGCAGTTCCTCTGAAGAAACTGCAGCTCTTAGTAAGAGTTTGGTCGATGAAGGCGCCGCTCGGTCCCACCAAGAGTTTGGAACAGCTGAATTTGTTGCCATGGACATTAAAGTATTTCTCAAACATGCATAAAAGAATCAAAGCAATACTCCATGTATTTTGTTTAATGAAGAAATAGCATAATAACATGATATAAAGCTCAAAAAGTCAATTTTACATAATACTGCCACTTCAAGACAGCCAGAAAATCACACCCAAGGACTAACCATGAATAGTAATATTTGTGTACTATAAAGTAACATAAAATTTCTTAAGATTCAGTTCCATTTGTTCTGACATTTATCAGTTAGAAATAATTCTGAAAATCCTGACAGATGTTTTTAATCAGATTTAATGTCAGAAAGTGAGCAGTAATGTGTATTTTTATACATTTTACATAAATACCTGGTTTTAACTGCCATGTGCTCATTAAAGAGCGATTTCTTAGAAATCATACTTCCATGTTCCCTCTTATTTAAACTATCAGAGGCACATTTAATTAACTGAACATGATCCTGGCCTCTGGTTGGTAAACTGTGACACTTTTTATTTAATGAAATGTTGGGTAATGAGGCTCAGGTCATGTTTGTGTGCTGCCTTATGCCTAAATAGCCTGTTTAGTGTTTTAGGGGTTACAGGAAGTTGTCAACCTTCCTGAGATGCTGATTCTCTGTGCAGCATCAGTGAAAATCCCAGCCTGAAGCCCTGCACCACTGAACTCAGGCACGGTGAGACAAAAAAAAAGACTGAAGGCTCCATCAGGGAGACACTGTGCGGTGAAATCTAATCCCTGAAATCCAGAGGAAAACCAGAGCGGTGGAAGATCTGAGTCTACCTCTGCATGTGACTGAGGGTTACTGAGTTTGGCTGGCAGCAGCATCCGGCTGGCTCCTCTGTTTCACGTCTTGCTTCATATTCATAAGGAACCTCCCTGGACCAATTAAGTAGATATCATGACTGTGACTGGATCGCTGGCTTTTAACGTGACAACATATCAGAACCCATTCCTGTGTGAAATAAATTTCTCAGAACGAAATTAAAGTTGCATTGGCACATATTTACCTGAACAGAAATGTAAAGTTGATTGAAAGCTCTCGTCAAGTTTCTGTTTGATTAAAACTGTAAAAACAATTACTTCTACGAGACGTCTAGAAGTGCCTTTTTTCCAGCTTTAACGATACTTCTGCTGCATACCTGATGAGCTTTGGTGATGTCAGTACTCTGCAATCACTGAAGAGGTTGGGAGTCGGAAAAGTCGTGGATGAAGGGACTCAGCGGGATAAACTCTTCGCTACAGGGATCCTTTCGCTGTTTACCAGAACAATGCTCGCCTCGCCTCGACTCGCGTAGATGTGAGTCATCATTCTCACACACATGCTGGAGGAAAGAGTTGCTGGTGAGGGAGAACCGTTCAAATGCCACAGTTAACGCTGCTCATCAGGATAGTTCAGAAATTACCCAAGAACAATAACCAGGCAATATTAATTTGCTCGAGATTTCCTCTATGAATAAACAACTTTGGATTTACCACACAACGCCATTGTTTGCAAAACTAAGTGAGCATGCAGAGGTGTCAAGACAAAAATAGTGATTAAGGATCTTGCATTCACTTACACAGTCCTCTTTTTCCACAACCGTAGCTCCTCTAATGCTTTTAGCTCTGTCTGGATTCAGAAATACAATTAGCGTAAAGTGTAACAAAGTATTTAAAAAAGAACTAGCTTTACTTTTTCTAATCATTAAGTTCCTTGATTGAACTGTTTATTCATTACTGATTTTTTTCAGAGCTCTTTTATTTGTACCAAAGCCTCTGTCTAAGCTCAAAGCTTTCTTTTCAACTCTTTTCTCACCTCTGCTCATTAAATAAAATGATTAATGAAGTCCCTGGATAACCACTAATTTGTCACTCCAGCTGAACGCCTTTTTATGAAAAAATGTCTGCCGCATTTTTCCTCTGCCACAAATTTACATCCATTTGTGGTACTCCATGTTCCTTGCATGCACTCTCATGCGTCATACTCTGTCTGAAAATTCACTTAAGCTCGGGGATCAACACAATATATCTCATTTGTTTTGCTCTTATGCGAACACAGACAAATGAGAAGTTGTGGTTTTGAAAGGTGGTAAACAACAGTGAGCCTCAAAGATTTAAGGCAGTCCTGAAGTGAGTGATCTTATGCATCTTTAATTTTTAAACATCCTATTATGTTTCAATTATTACAGTAAACCACATGATGTCTGACTCTACTGATCTTAACGATAATACTGTATGTATCCGCTAACTAGGACTGATCACTAATGATCTTCACAATATCCCCAATTATGCAGATGACACTCAGATTTGCTGCTTCTTCAAATATTCAGAGTTCTTCAAACTCTCTGAATTGCTTCAGTGCCTAAAAGAAATTACAAATCGGTTAAGAAACAACTCCTTCAATTGAAATCTGAAATGCCTGAGTGTCTGATTATCACCCCAGAGAAAATGTTCCCTCTGACCAGGCTGCAGATTGGACTTTTGAACTAAGTTTAGGTGTTGTTTTCAACAGAATAAATTTCTCATGAAGGTCCCTTAAAACAATTTGTTGCTACCAAAAGTTCACATCCCAGAAGGACAATGACCCAAAGCGTACAGCCACAGCTGCAATGTTTATATAAAAGCATCATTTCTTGACAAAGTACAGATATTAATCCGACAGAGTTTGAGCTATTTTGTAAGAAAGAATCGGAAAACATTTCTCTCTTTTTCAACACATTCAGTTTGAGATTTTGAGATTTGTTGCAAAAACAGTAAAATTATCAGCTTAAAGAAACAGAAACGAGGCAGAGACAAAGTCCAAAAACTTGTAGCCATAGCTGCAATTAAAAGTATTTTCATGGTTTGTTGACCAAAATCCCGATATATTATGTTTTTTATTTTTGTTTTATTTTCAACAAGGCATCAAGCTAAACTCAGATCTTACCAGTTGTTTTCAGATCTTCTATAATCTCTAGTTGTTAAATAAACTAATCAATAAAGTTGCCAGATATTTGCTTTATTACTTAACTTTAAAACCTTTCATAAATATATCACTGAAGGTCTTTTCACTACGTGGCATAAATTTTAGCTTTATTTATGATTTCCATTTTTGTTTTGCAGACACATTTCTATAAGCAATCATTTGCTGTCTGAACATTTGCTTAAGCTCAATGATGAACAGAGTATTTTATTTGTTTGGGAAACGCAAACGAATGTGAACTTGCTGGGTTTTTTGTTAGGGTGGTAAACAAAACCCCAGCAAAATTCAAATATTTAAAGGAGTCATTAATTTTTCTCTGGTTTGTGATGATTTCTTCTGGTATGCCTAATCATGTCAAATCAAGGCAGAGGCAAGTTGGAAAAGTATAAATCAGTGATCGGGGGAAACATACTGTTGAGTTTGAAATGAAATGAAACAAGCAAGTTTGTAAACTTTGCAGGTTTTTAATTAGAGATCTGTTTAGAAACCAATTTTCTGCATGGTGCCAAACAAGGTTTCTCATAAAAACTTTATAGTTTAACTAATGTTTTCAGTTTTTTTCTCCATTTCATGCACACTCTCATTAATTCAGTACTTCATACTGCAGAACAAACCCTTTTTCCTCTGTAGGAAATGGACGACTTTCTCTTCTCATCGTATCTACCTGCGTTGTGGCAGAAAGGACAGACTCATTTGTTGCCCTGTTGCTCTCTGTAATTATGGAAGCTACCTACTGCCATGTTGGTTTGGTATGAGACCCTCAAACAGGCAATTATTACTGACACCACAGAAAAGTTTGAAAACTTGATGGATTCAGATTATTGAATGGTTCTCCCAGGTTCAGAGGAGGACAGGTGAACACGGTTTATTGGTAGTTGAATGTTTTTGGGATAAGTTTGAAATTGTGGATGTTTGAACAGGCAGGTGAGTAGCTACAGACGGTTGTGGTGAGATTCTCACAACATAAACCAGAGGAGCAGCAAGGAGATTCATGCAGAGACCTGAGGCAATGCAGTGAACTCTTCAGATGAACAACAGAGAGGTAAGAACAGAAAAGGGGTAAGAAACTCAGGAGAGAGCATCGTGAGGAGGAGGAGGATGCCACGCTGTTTGGCTGTGGAAAGTTCTCCCAGTTGGCAATTGGAAAAGAATCTCAATTTTGCTGCTCAACCCAGAGATCAATTTTCCTTACAAATGTGGCATCATTTAAAGGGTAATAAGCAGAATTTCCAAAAATATAAGACAAAAAGAACCTGAGGGAAGTTGGCCCATCCATCCACCTTCTTCAAATCAGACAAAAATGGTGTCAAATGTTTGTGCAGCAAAGTCAGACAGAAATGGTGTCAATCAACTCAACTACGTTTGTGCAGCAAAACGTTTTGTTTGTGCTGCTTTGAAGATATTAATGAAAGTTTAAAGGTCAACCCCCCCTTTTACAAAATCAAAACCACCTTTGAACTTTCATTAATATCTTCAAAGCAGCACAAACATTTTTTTTTTTTGCTGCACAAACATAGTTGAGTTGATTGATAACTCAACTATGTTTGATTTGAAGAAGGTGGTGCGGGGACCGGTTGACCTTTCATGACCTCTGTAAACATTTCTTAATATCTTTAAAATGATAATGGCACAAATAACATTTTTTGCTGCATAAACGTTTGACACCATTTTTGTTTTGATTTGAAGAAGGTGGAGTGGCCAACTTCACAAAAAGAAATGATAAAACAACCAAACACCAATTTCCTTATTACTTCCTTTCTTCTTAGTGAGTCTTAGTTTATATTCAATCATATTTTTGTAACATGTTACAGTAGATTTTGTTCAATCAAACCTGCTAAGAAGCAGCAGGTTTTTCACAGCACTAGGAGCATAAAATGGTGATTTGCTAAAGTCTGAGCGTCACCAGCCCTGACAATAAGAGTGACTATTATAACACATCCATCTTGCAGCAAAAATATCATTACCTTATGCTAAATGTCAAAAATTATTGTAAATTATGTATCTGTGCACCTATTTATCTGAGTATTTGCAGGTCAAGGTCTCTCCTCTATAAAATCTCAGCCTTATCGCAGTTCTCATTCAAGCAAAGAGGAAAGGTCAGGATCGTCTTCCTCATTTAATCAAACAGCCATTAGCGAGCATTATGTAAATTGGGAATCCAGCTATGTGTGAAGGCTGATACGTGTAGGCTACAGGCCCTCTGTTAGAGTGCTTTAAAATTCAGCCACATGTGCAGCGATCGTTGGTCTCTGCGGGGCTCAGTTGCAGTGAACTTTCTCCAGAAGTAATTACACCCTTATATTCATCTATCTCTGTAATTATACCCTTAGCAGCCATCCCGCTCTGTACCACTGAGCAGAGAAGCAATAAATTAGTGAATCAAATGTTTTCAGTTCCCCGGTGAAGCAAGGATCATTAATTTCATTTCGTTTTTTTAGGAACCACAGATGAAAACAATGCGGGTTTATAGGCAGCCGTAAGCTTACAACAGATTTCACTGATAGCACATGCAGCAGTCTTTGTTTCCAAGGATCATATGAACTTCTGGAGGTCCTAAATTTTCATTGCACTTTGTTTATCATGCCAAATATAAAAAAGTTATTATTTTCTATTCATCAATGAGAAAATCTTCTTTATTATGTCTTCTACAAGACATTCAGAACCACTTCCAGTTCAGGATCGATGATCCAGAAAATATCATTTTACAAAGTGGGAGTTTATATATATTACATTTATTACTTCTGTGGACGTTACATCTTTGCTGTACGTTCAACACCTACAGTGCCTGATATTCACATCCTTTGATTTTTTTTTATGATCACTGTAGAACAAGTCTAAGTGTATTTTGCTGGGACTTTGTATCATAGATCAACACTAGGTACCACATAATTGGGAAGTTAACTTGCCTTAAGACACATAATATGACATAACTCTAAACGTACCAAGGTGCAATCATTCAGACTGACAGGCCAAGCAAGAAGAAGAGCATCAATCAGAGAAGCAGCCAAGAAGCCATGATAACTCTAGAGGAGCTGCAGAGCCGTAGCAGAGTCTGAAGCTGACAGGACAATTATGAATCTAACATCTCCTTGAACTGTCAAAGATATAAATAAAAATGAAAGTTATTTTATGAAATATAATTTTTATTTATTAAGATAAACAACAGTCATGGAGCAAAGTCACCATGTTGACTAAAATTACATCTGTGTGCTGTTTGCAATATGCTTCTGCAAAGTTTAAACACTGTTTTTATTTTCTTCTTACTGCAATTATGAAACTTATGCTGTCTCAAAGTTACTTTCCCTCCAGCTTTTGTGACATAAAAAGAAAAATAGGCAACATATAATTATATAGGTAAACTAAACAACGATTCAGAATGCAAAATATGGTTAAAAGAGTACAAATCATATATATGTGTGTGTGTGTGTGTGTGTGTGTGTGTGTGTGTGTGTGTGTGTGTGTGTGTGTGTGTGTGTGTGTGTGTGTGTCTGAACACATTTCATAATATGCTTCAAAACTGCTGGACAATATGTTTACATTCAAGGAAGAAAAAAAAAAGCAGATCACAGAAATGCAGCTTTCAGAATTGCATGTGTTGAATCACGGAGCCATGAAATTGGATTTAAATTAAAAACCATGGTGATAAATAGCCAATTAATTCAATTAACTTATAACTCCGAATTTGATTAAAAACAGAAGTAAATATTTACTTCATTATTTGTTTCCATTTGTTTAATTTATCATTTGCAGCACAAAGTTTAAAGGTTGCTAAACATGTCTATAGCCAACAAATAAATGTAACATTATTACCATAAATTGCATTATACTTTAGTTTTTATCTAATTCTTGTGCTAAATAATAGTTTTTATGGAAGTAAATATTTGCTTGGCTTTCAGCAAAGGAAATGGAAAATGCCCTAAATATAAAACATTTGACAACAGAAAGGACAAACAATGAGAGATTAAATAAAATCCCATCTAATGTATTTTTACTGCATATTTCACAATAAAGGTTCTATAAATGCACTTAGCCAGATACAACATCTCCTTAAGAGCTGCATAGTTATGCAGGTGTTTGATTCAGACATACAGTTTGCAGAGTAATTCCATTCTTTCTACATCTTATGATGTGACATTAGTTGAAAAATCTAGCATAAATGAGTTATCAGTTTAAAAACACTTTTGTATTGATATATTAAGTGTTCATAACACTTCACAACATCTTTCAGTTTAGGCATGCTGCTTTTTCATGTCAGTAGGTTTTTGCATAATTTCTTTTCAAAAATCAAAACCTACTGTTCTATAACTCTTTTTTAGCTTTTGAAGGGTTTTTTTTTCTGAGTCAGAAACACATCATGATAGATAACTTAACAACATGAATACATTGTTAATTATCCATTTTCTAAGCTACCTTTCTTAGCGGACAGCCCACACAGATTCTGTGATAATTTGAGTCTTCTGCGCATAGAAACAGGTTCATTGTTCTTGTTTCTCAATCAAATCTCGACGCAGAGAATGGTTATGAAGGCAGATGGGGGGGAGGAAACAGGAGACATAATCAGGTAAAAAAAATGGGGGTTAAAAACTAAAGGGAGGGCTGGAAGGGCAGAGAGTGCCAGAAAAAGAAATGATTGGCATAAAATTCAGCAGCCGCGCCGCCTGGGCCCAATTAGGACGCCATTATGGAATCACTATAATAACGCATCATTTAGCACGTTGTATTTCTGCTCCATCTAGTGAAGTCTCACCATCGCAGAGCGCCATTATTTTTACTTCCTCCTTCGGCAATGGGCCTAGACAAAGAGTGGGAGAACAAAGGCTGTGTGTGGGTGATACTTATTATTCTGCAGGCTGACCTGAAGCAAAGACTGGCTGCCTTTCCTCCTGCCTGGAGGGAAAGTTCAGTTCTTTCCCCTTTGCTTATCTGCACAAAGCTATAGGGCAAAGCAGAGTTTTAACGTTTAGGAAATAAGACCATCAGATGCACACGATCGTAAAAAATCTTTATTTTACTGTATTTCGGAGATAATTACACTACACTTCCATATTCAACAAGTGGAGGGGTTTTTTTTGTTGTTTTTTTAGTTTGGGGATAACTATTTATCTTTTTTTTTTGCTTATCTATTTGGAAGATGCCACTTAATCACATTTTTACTCTAAAAGTAACTTCAACAAAATAAAATTCAACAGCTGCTGAAACATCTGCTTGCCTGTCGTTTTTGTTTCTTTCAGTGTCGTAATGTTGTGTTTTGATCGCTTTTGCCTCAGTTTATGTCTTTACTTTAATCACGATTTTCTTAGTTGTTGTTTACGTCTCTGTTGTTCATTATTTCTGTTTAACCCAAAGTTTATCTAAGTATTAATTTCAGCATCTTTCAAAAAAAAAAAAGTAGTAGACCAGCTTTGCTCTCAGGAGCTAATAGTAGTGAAAACAATTTAGAATTTCAAGGAAAAAAGGAAGCAAAGAGGATTTAAAATCTGTAATTCAACCCACCATCAGAACAGCTGGTTCTCATTAAAAATTAAAGCCCTCAGCTCTGCCTACACACAATGATCACAGCGTGCATTTAGGAGGCTTGAATCATCTCCTTTAATTTCTGCTGTGTGTGGACTTAGAGCCTTGTCTCAGCACAATAATGTGATGCTCAGGAAGATTGTTACCCTGGGATGTAAAGTTTGTGCTGCTGGGACTATCTTCGCCTCCCAGGCTGCACAATATGCTGGCAGAAACATCAGCCGCCGCACAGAGATGCCATCTGTCTCTGCACTCATTACTCCCCTCAGAAAGGAAGCGCAGGCCTCCTGCAAACTCCCAGCAGTTTAGCTGATAAATAAGCAGTCACAAAACTTGGAAGGGCTGCACAAGCAACAAAAAGAGGACAAGAAACTGACTCACAGGCTGATTCATGCAGCTTTTACCACTTCAATTCTTTCTAATTTTGGTAGCCTGGACGCTGCTCACAGTGGCCAAACTCTGAGTCAAATCATTTGTTATTTCTGGAAGTCTTGTCGTGATCAAGCCAGGACTCTTAGCATATGGTCGGTAAAATATGCCAAAACAATTACACTTTGTTAGTATGTGGCTTAAAAGTACTTTCCTGACTAATGTGAATAATATAAAAATTATAAATGTTAAATTTGTTGTTCAGTTTTCTCTTTTGTGATGCAGTGTCATTAAGAATAAATAACTGTATTCCTGAAATGTATGAGAAAATAAAAATAACATACTACAGGCAAGGGAAAACGGTGACCTCCATGAGTCTCACACTCAGTGAGAGAAAGTTTCAACTCAAACAAATTATTAAATAACCTGAGCTCCAACTGACAGACACATTTTGTTTCTGAATTTAATGGCCCAGTATGGAAATTACAAATGATCCTATAGTTTCTTCCCAAACTGGACTAAAGCAAAACATTTAATTGTAATCATGAATGAAATATCAGGCGTTAATCATCTACAGTAAATCAATTCTGTCTGGAAAGCGACCTCAGGGAAATATGTGTCCATCTCTATTATCCCTGCCATGCAAGCGAGGCTATTTTCTGATGCTTCCCGCTGCCGAGTTTGACATTTTCACCAATAATTTTAATCTGGTACAGATCTCTGTGAGCAGAGGGAATCATGAAAAGAGGGGAGGATAAATTTAAATACATTTTACATTTGAACTGCATCCAGCTCTTGTGCAATCTGGAGGTGGGTGTGCTTCTAAGCCTAGGCATCTCCAATTGGTAATTAAGAGATTGTAGTGAATACAAACTTCTAAATTTAAATAAAGAAATATATATATGTATAAAAATATCACTCTTTCATTCTGTCCTATTATTCAAATGACATTAAACAGGATTTTGTTTTTCTGACTAGAAGTCAGAAAGTGAGGAAAAAAGTTTGTGTCTTTTTATGTTGCGTATTTAACTTCAGCTGTTCACAAAGACTTGCAACTGTTCCAGGTTTCATTGGGCAGGGATTTTTGTTCTGCTACCTTGCCTTTCATTTTGAGTACTTTCCTTGACAGTCATGTGGGAGAAACAGGTGAAGCGAAGTTGTAAAACCTTAGAAGGTGAAACAAAGGCCCTTAAGAACAGAAGCAGTTACAGAATGAAGGAGCAACATTAGAGATAAAAAGGATTCTTTGAACTGATGGTATATGTTCACTAATCTGCTATGAACATGAACGAAACACAAGATGCACAAACTCCAACATGCAGTATGTTAAAGAGAAAACAAACACGCGTTGCCAATGGCAGAGGAAAACTCTCGCTGCTTGAAAGGAGCTGCGTGACCACTGAATCAAACTCCCTCTGCGCCAGCGATACAAAATGACTGAACTGAGTGCTTTAGAGGCTGGTAATAAAAGAATTTAAGCTCAATCAGCTACTAGAACAGAACATCAGCTAAAAGCCTCACGGCAGAAGCCTAATTGCGCTAATCACTACAAATGAGCGTAAAGCAACGTATCTAGAAAGAGGATGCAAACCGTCTGTGTGAGTGCAAAGTTATGAGTAATTGCAGACTCACGCAGGCTTCAGAGGCAATTCAGAGGTGAATATAAAATGTGTATCTATCAACATATTTTTTTTTTTTTGTTCCTTTTTATGCAAATAAAGATTGCACACAGAGGTGCGTCATTCGTGTGTGTGAAGAGTCAAGCTTTAGCCTTTTCTGCATTAAAAGTGTTCTCTCAAAAGGTGTTACACTCTCCTCAGGCTGTAATTGTCCAGGACAGACGGGCGAAATCACAGCTGAAGGAGTTCTCTCTGAGCGCAGGTGTTATCTGCATTTTCTCCATGCACCGCTGAATGCCGTAATTACTTCTATTGCATTTCAGGAGCCTGGCTCAGGACTCACACAGAGGAGAGCTATCACTTCCTCCTCAACAGCTTCCCCTCTTAATCTCACACATGTGCATCAAGCAGCCAAATTGCATAATTTTTATTTCACGTGTGCTTAAAAAAAAAAAAAAAATCTAAGCATATGTTTTATGAATCTTTCTGTCACCTCTGCATAGCCAATGAACTCAGCACCGCAGCTCCTGTCTCTAAGCAGGCTGGTATTGACAGTCTCCTCTCTCACGATCACATGGTTTGATAATTAATCAGTGGAGACTGCTTGAGAGGGCCAATTTGTATCTATGAGAAGATGAAAACTCAAGCTTTGGATTTCAAGTGTCGTGCAATAAATGGATTAAGCCCTATTTTTATTTTATTTTTTTACTGGAATAATAAGCTGCAATAATTTAATAGCTCCGGGAAGATGAAACAGATTTTACAAAAGGAATGCATGGGTAATAACCCAGAGGACGCACAAGATATTTTCATTTTAGGGACACAACGTAGTGAAAATAGTCAAAATCCAGAGTCTCCAAAATGCAAATGAGGACTCATAAAAGCTCAGAATAGGCATGTGTAGTAATAATGGGGGAAAAAAAGATTTTATTCACGGAGTTTTATCTTTTAATGGGTTATTGTGGAAACCAAAGTGCTGTTTAAAATACTCGGACAGCTGATATCTTAATAAAGCCGGCTATTTAATCGTCTGTTGCTTATTGAAAAGATCTCCTGTAATGAAATAAGTTTTGAAATGATGAATACAGTGTCATATTTGACAGCTTACGTTTCTTCTGCTTTGTCACATGGACATGTTTTAGACCATCACATGCATTTAGATAACATGAGTAAGTCCAAAAAGAAGTGTAACAAACACTAACTAAACAGCCAGTTTAATATCCAAATACCTTCATTAAGACAGTATTCTTCCTCATTCTGAAATCCCTAATTAAGGGTGATTAACTTTATGTTTTGGAAAGTCAGGCTGAGTTCAACTGGATTTAATTTCCCTTGCGACTTGCTGGCCTGATTGCGGCCCGTACCGCAAAATAAACACATTTTGCTTCATTAGAACTTGACGCACAGCATGAAGCAGGTTAAAAGATCCCAAGAAGAAAAAACATCATAACACAATCCAACACAAATAGAAGAAGATATGAAAAGCAAGTTATTGGCATATGTCAGCTTAGAAAGGATTACAAAGCCACTTCTGGGGTGTTGGGATTCCAGCTGTAAGAATACAGACGTACATCCTTGGAGAGAAACGTCTCAATGTCGGCTCATGTTAGAGCGACCTTTGTGGTTCAGGATCCAGGGGAGAGTTACAAGGTGAAAAGTCACAAATGAATCTTGATGTCTTGAAAACCTTTGAATAGTCTGGACTGAAGAGACAACAATTGAATGTTTTTAAAGTGAATCCAATGAGGTATTGTTCGGGTGTTTCAGGATTTGGGAGACTTGTTAATGAAAGTTTTAAATCTGCCTGAAAATCACGACAAGTAATGTTTCAGGTCGTCTTTGTATAATATACAATATTTGTCTGATGTATTAGAATTATAGTTTTTACGCCGTTGGTTCGAATGTTGTGATTTTTCTGCAGAGGGATTTTATTTTCCTCTGTTTAAATGCTGCTACTTGCGGAGCCGTGGTTAAAATCCAGTTCAGCCAGTTCCAGATAACAAGTGACTTGGTTTTCCTTCTTCAGCAAAGTAAAAGCATGCCTGTTTCTATCTGCATCTGTCTTTGCAGTGATCTACTTAAAAAAACACATTTTTAACAGAGTAAGCAGCATGGCACGAACGCCCCTCTGTTGCTGCTTTTAAAGCTCTTATATGCGCCTAAATTTGTGCTCTAAGCCTGACCAGACAATGTCTCTCCCTCAGGGACAGGAGTGGGCCAGAGAGACAAACCCGCTCCATTTATAAGCACCAAGCTGCTGACCTGATGTGGATCTCGAATGTTTCCAGCATCTCCCCCTCGGCCACAGTGAAATGTGCTTGTACTTTTCCATTTGATTTGGTGTCAGCGGTCAGGCACGATAATGGGTAAACACTGTAGCTCACCGAGGGTCCAGCTGATTCTGAAAAATAGAAACTTTTTTAGGAACATTGCGGTGGAGATGTTTTAGTTTAGAATACGGGTGAGGAGGAGGATTTTGGATACTTTCTGTGGAAGCACGGCTGGTGGTAATGGACCATGTTAGACACCGGGGAGATGGCTCGCTGCCTCTCTGCCTCTCTGCTTCTGACTTGGTTTCCATTAGTTGAAGTGATCAGAGGGCGAATCGCAGAGAGACAAAGAAGAAGAAACTAAAGGCGCTGAAGGCCTTTATGACCATCACAGCAGTGTTTTTTAGCTATGTTATGCAAATACAGTGGAAATGCATGAAGTCTTACACAGCTGTGGGTCTACAATATAATCACCCAAATATCTCTTGCTTCATATTTTATTGATGACCATTTCAGTTGTGCCTCCATGGAGCACTGATATACATTTTCCATAAGAAGGGAAAACTGCTTTCCTTTTATATATATCTATATCTAGATATAGATATATATAATCAGCTACTTCCTGTTTGGTTCCCACCTGAGGCATCAGCTGTTCTGTGTTTTCTGTATTTTAATTTATGAAATTTACATTTGTTTGTTCAGTAATTTGCAAGAAGTCTTTGTAAGAACTAAAGGGAGCAAGTTTCTTTATTGTTTTGTTTGTAATTCTTTATTATTATTTGTTTTTTTCTTTGCCGCTTCAGTTTTTTTTTATTACTTTGGTCAAATCTCTGAACGCTGCTAAGCTAAGTATTAAGATGTCCGTCTTCATTTTTGTTTCTGAAGATTTTAAATGCAACTTTTTCTTCACATATGATGATTCAGTCACAGTTATTTCTGCTGTTTTCCGCCTCAGATGTGCCGGGATCCAGGCAGTTGTTGCTAAAGTTATGTTTTCTTCTTGGTTTATGCAAATTTTTTATACCCCAACGCTGAATGTTTTACTTTTCGTCAAATTAAGTGTTCAATAATGCACTTCAGACATCCTTGTTCAAACCGAGTGTTTTATTGAGTATCATTTGTCTTTTTATTGTGATGAACTTTGTGTTCTTTTATAAATACATAGACTCAACTTTTCTTTAAACATTTCTTTATCTAGTCAACATCACATCTCACTGATGCCTTTATTTATGCAACTGATTTGCAGCTTCTCTTTAATTCAAAGCTCAAGTTGAAAGATTTTCATCCAACATTTGGTTCCCTTTGAAGATTTTGACGTTTAATTAGGTTTTTGTTGTAGACATCCTTTTTCAGTTTTTCACCTTAATTTTTTTCTATAAAAATAAGCATTTAAAAAAAAATCTGGTTTTGCTTCCAGACTTTGTTTGAATTCAAGTTAATTGATTTTTTCCCCAAAGCAATTAAATGATTTCCTGTACAATAATACTAATAATGGGTTAAAATATTAAAGTCTTAAAACAACCATGACCTTATCAGGACCAGAACAGGACCGTCTCAAGCTTATTATAGTTTCTCATGTTGGGAATGTTTAAAGCTCAGTTTTAGGGGGAAAATACGAGAAAGGTTTTCCTTTGACTTTGCAAGAAATGTTACATATTTGCTTTTAATGCTGTTTCATTTCGAAACAACTCGTCAGCACTGTAAAGTTGCCGGACACAGTTTGGCTTCATAGAAATCAACCTAAAAGCTCTTCTAGTGTTTTTGGTTTCAGATGTCAAACTGACCTCTGTTATTGACAGTTATCTATAATTTATTAAAAACAAAGGAATCAGCTTCTTTGTTACAGCTTCTTTTTTTAGGGATCGATAAGTTACAGTAAAAATAAAATCCACCAAGTCCTTCTTTGCTCTTTCTCTCACTTGGTTAAATAGTGGCTGCTTAAGTTTCTTGTATATTATAGGAAACTTAGTTTTCCAGTTGTTTCATGTTCAAGCTTCACTTCATCTCAGCTCATTTCTCTGCATGACTTTTCTTTGCTGCTCCTTCACCTAAATTTCCCCACACAGAAACAATAAAGAATAAATCTGTGCTATTCGATTCTATCCTATTCTTATTGCAACTTTTTGTGTTTTTATGTTTTGATCCTTTCTTATATTTTTATTTAGGTTATTTTAGAGTTACTAGTGTCTCATTTGTGCAGAGTTTTGTAGTTTAATCTTGTGTAAATTTGTATATATTTCTGTGTTGATCTTTTTCCTCTAATAGTTCATTTCAAGCTCTTTTAGTTTCTCTGCATTCTTATTGATTTGCTCTGCGTATTTATCTGTGTTTATTGTTGGCAGATTTTTTTCTCTGTTGTTCATTTGTGTGATATTTCTGATTTCTTCTGTTTCCTCCGTTAATTATTCTTCCTTTCCTGCATCCTGTTCTCTCCCAGCTGCTCTGATTTCTGTTGATTGAACTCACCTGGTCTCCATGCCACAATCGCTTCTCTCTCTGCAGCATTTATGCTCCTTGGTTTCTTGCACTCATTGCTGGATTCTTCCATTATTCTGTCACTGTTTTGTGCCCTGACTCTTTTGTGTGCTTTCCAAAGTTCTCTGCAAGTTGTTTTCAGTCATTAAATCCCTCGTTCTTCACTCCACAATCCGTCTGCCGTTGTCCTGCAGTTGTTTTGGTCCTCATCAAAACCTTTAAAACATGAGGATTCTAAATGAAAAAATAACCCCCTTGCTTTGGCTATTTAAACGTTCAAAATAAAAGAAAATTGTTCTAAAAATATGACAATATATTCCTACTTTGTGAACAAGATGTGCCACGAAATCAGTGGTGCCTCTTAGTCTGACATGTAAAATTCCAATAAAAATATCTTGAAGTTTGTAGTTATGACAATATGTGCGGAGATTCAAGTGATATTAAAAGGCACAGTGGATTTTTACATTAAAGAATAGAAACAACATACAAAGTAGTTGTTGTAAATGTTTTACTTTTGACTAAATTGACACATCTGAACTTTCTTGGCAGTAGACAAAACCCCTTTGTTCTGTTCAAGGTCTTTTAATATTGGGATGGATGCACAGCAGTCGGGTATCCTCCTTACAATCTGTTCAGAAGTGCATGTGCTTGTTTGCGTGTGCGTGTGTGTGTGTGTGTGTGTGTGTGTGTGTGTGGATCCAGCACAACTTTTTTCTCCTTCTTAGCATACAATAATGCCTTTGAGATGGTCTTGATTTCCTGAGTTTGGGACTGTTGGGTTGCATGAGTAATTTCTAAAGCTTTACATGTATCACACCTGTTACAGCACACAAACTTTATTTTACCAACAACCACATGCAGTAACCTCCTATTTTTAAAAAAAAAAAGAATTTAACTATCAAATCAAACTCCTGTTTTATATAGGAACTAAATCCAGCAGAAACTGAGTTGTTCTCGGTTTATTTCCGTTTGAATTAGTTGTGAATTTTGTGATGGACTGACTGTGAGGTTCACCAGGATATAGGGCTTTAAATGCAATATAACCTCATTGGAGTGTCGTTAACTGAGTGCTCTTCTGTTTCCTGATTTTGAGACGACAATCATATCCACTGCAGGAACAGACGCCTCACTCCAAATAAAAAGATGTCAAAACAAACAAAGGGGCGCAGAATAGGACAGATGCTGACATTATTAGGTCTGTTTGTGCTCGTTGCTTCTTGTTTCACCTCGACTTCCACACAATTTGTCTCAAACACGGACAGCTTTAAGACTAATTCCTCCCTGAGGCAAAAAAAAATAAATTGTGCGCTACTTTTTTGTGCCAATTACTGATCGTGTGGCAGTGATAAGATATTTTTATGTTCCCATTTGTGTTCGCACGTCTGATGCTATATTCCAGGTAATACCAAATGAGAAGTAGATAAGGCCCAGCAACTCTGCTAGATTTTGTTTTTATTTTAAGTGGCAGGACATCATGAACAGAAAAGCAGCAGTCAACAGGTAATTGGAAAGAGCAGGCAATGATGAAAGATGGACAAATATATAAACTTTTAAGAACTTCCAGGTGTGAGGGATTTGCCCCCCTCCTTAACAGTTGTTTTTTGTGCTTCTTATATTCTTGCTTTATTTAATATTTGTGTTTTAATCATCCTCTCTTTTCTTTGAGGTCATGTGTTGCCATGGAAGCGCGCCCATGTGCAGTACTGACAAGGACCTGGTGTTTTCAATCTACCTTAATGGGAAGGTCCATGGTTGAGAAGGAGGGGAGATGTTTTTTTTATTTTTGTTTGGTACCAGCTTGTTTTGTTATGAAATTGTTAGTTGTAATTTTGTAAATATTTGTTTAGGTATATTGTTTAGCACAAATGTTCTTTTTCTTCTACCTGGAAATGTAATTGTCTCCGCCCCTTAATTAGGGCTGGCCATG